>VZTU01008968.1:122827-177197 GCA_013400835.1 Zapornia atra
TGCTGGCTCGGGCAGGCAGAGGCAGAGGCAGGCAGGGCTGCTGGCTCAGGCAGGCTGCGCCAATCCCAAATTTATATTCCTGTGTATTGCCGCCTGCGCTCTCAATTGACGATCATGTCCCGGTTTTAACTGCAGCCTTGACACCACTCTGTTTCTTTGGTGTACAAATCTGTCAAGGGCGCTGGCTGAGAGAGTACATAAAAGCATTTTTTTCCCCCCTTGCTCGTGTCTCAGTGTTTTACATATCCGAAGAGGAATAAAAAGCTGACGACTCTTTGATATTCCGCGGCACATCTCGTGCAAAGATCACTCAGTCTCTTCGCGGTGTCACTACCCAGCTCATGACATTACGCCTCTGGTTCGATCAGGGTGGGACAGGCAGCTTGGCTCCCTGGCCAAAGGGAGGGGGGTGTTGGGGGGAGATAGACTCTAAATAAATTTAGGGCTTTCCTTTTCCTCCTGGCAGGACAGACGCATAGCACACAGGGGGTTCAGGCTAAGGCAGGGTGGATGCATTCACCTCCCTGGACGTTGATACCCTCAGAGGTCCTGGTGCCTGTGAATCTCCCCACGCAGTGGTGGGTGAAGCAGAACTGAGTCGGTCCCAGCGCCCTGGTCCAACTCCAGCTTTCCCAGTTCTGGGCACAGACTGGGCGTGGAGATTCTTGTAACTGCAAGGACGATCCCTCTGTGTACCAGAGAAGACATTAAAGGAGTTGATTTCAATTTCCATCCTCTAAGGGGTTTATTAATAAACAGTGTGGGTAAATATCCTCCTTCCAATTATGACAAATACCTTGAAGGTATAGTGTCCTTTTAAACAAACATTAGATGCCTTATTAAATCTAAATTAAATGCTCACTAAGGGCCATTCATTGACAAAAAAATGTTTCCAAAAGTAATGAGCAGGTCACCTCACTGGTGTATTACTGCTTGACCTTGGCTTCCCTGAGAGACAGCCCTAGATAATGCACCAAACGTTTGGCTGATGAATGGCTCTGACGAAATGCTCTTGACCTCAGGAGGCACTCCAAAGTGATGAACAGTTAATGATGAAAGGCTCCAGAAAGAGATTGTTTTAATTTCTGGCCATAACATGCAATTTTCAGGCCATTGCTTGGGGAGGGAGGGGAGGAGAGTGCAAGGAACAGAGAGGAGGTTATACTTTGGTATTTTACATAACATGGTTTAACAGCATCACTGAAAGGCACCATGCTTCTGGTTCAGTGGTGCTGTTAAGGGGTGTACAGCACTTTCCTCAGCCCCTCTAAAGCCATGCCAGGGAGCCTTCTTCCCTCAAAGCATCGGGAAGCCCCTCCACTCTCCTCCCTGGCTCACAGCATCCTCTGAGTTGGCTTCTTGGTCTCCCAGTGAAGGTTCCCCTCACCCTTCATGCCTGAGGGGCACCAGCTGATGAAGCATCTCACCCCATCCCTCCATGTTCTGCCACCCCCCGTCCCTTCTCCCCAAGCTACTGCATCAGCCGAGGTGCTAGAGAGAGTCCAACACCTATTCGTCAGCTTGTGATTGCTTCAGCCCTGAAGCACTCGCTTTTCTCCCATTCTGAAGGCAATAAAAGTAATGAGAAGAATGATTGTGCCATCTGCTCCCCAAGCTTTTCACCTGCGCTGGCAAGGCAATTTATTTCCCCAGCTCTGTCAGACACCATCCCTTGGGCAGCAGCAGGCAAGCCCAGCAATCTGGGTGTCTTTGCCATCCCATATGGACTTTCCCCAGCACAGGGAGCTGGGCAAGAGGTTTGCAACTAGAAAAAGAAACATCAAGGTGCATCTCTTCACTTGGGGGGTGGACAGACAGAGTGAGGGATTCAGAAGTTGCTTCTGGGCTGGGGATGAGACTAGACCTGGCTCCAAATCGCCTCATGGCTTGGAGCTAAGCTGACACCAATCTGGGGTGCTGCGTACCCCAAAATCCATGCCAGTCATTCTGTGTGGTGCCATTAACAATATCCAGGGAATGTCCAGAGAAGGATGGGACATTGTACTATGCAAAAGAAGAGATGAACAAAACAAAGTGAACAGGAGGTAAAGGGAAGGGAGAGAACAGTTTGAGGACAGTCACCAGGATTTTGTTCTCTCAGTGGGCTGGCTGGGAAATCAATGGAGAAGATTTTTTAAAAAAAGGGAACAAAGAGAGGCCTGGCTGGAAGAGTCAGGCTGAGATTTGCTTGGAAAGAGTGGCTGCAAGCACATCAAAGTCCCCATGGAGTGAGGCTGGAGCAAGGCTTGCCAGCAGAACCGCAGGTCCCCACAGAGCTGGGCTTGGTGACAACAGCAATCTGTGTGTATCCAGAGCGCTTTGTTCTTGGGACCCAAATGCTCCTTGGTAAATGGGACAGAAACGTCACAACTTGCCTTGTGAATATTACCTCAGCACCCTTGGGTAACCTCAGATACTGAAAGCTGGAGGACTTGCTTGAGGTCAGAATAGAGAGGCAGTGGCTGATCGTGGCATGACCCTTCACATTAGCTACCAGCTCACACTTCCTCATCTCTCAGAGGAAATGAGAGTGATTTTTTTTCCCCCCTTTCCCTCCTATCTGAGTGCAGAAAGATGTATTGGTTCAATCTAAAGGCACAGAAAATAGTCACAGGGCCTTGGCTCCAGAGGGATTTTTTGTTCTTTTTTATACCAACTAATTACATTTAAACAAATTCTCACTGTTGAGCTTGTTGGGAAGTGTCAGCTCCTGTTTTTGTCATCTGGCCTCACAATGCTCATTCTGGCTGAGCTTGCCTAGCACTTTCATTAACCTTTCAGGGCATTTTGCTTATGAAACAGTGAAACAAATGAACAAGGTGCCACTTTGCCTGAAGTTTCAGTTCAGCCACACTTTAATTGGCCTGTGGCCTGAGTTTTGAAGTGGTCCTGTCTCCACCCTGTGTGTTCATCCATGCCTGCTCATCACAAAGCTAACCCTGGAGAAAGAGAGGGGTGCAACACATACAATACATGCATGGCTCTCTCTGTGTGGATGTTTATAAAAATCAAGCTGTCTCCTCTGCTTTGGCAGGACTTCACCTTACTCTAAGGCATATGGTCTTTCATGATGGGGAAAATGAAGTTGCAAAGCCTTTCGGGGACCTTTTGTACTGCCTAACTGTAGGCATCTAACTAAAAAGCCTCAGTGAGGACCTTAAGCCATGTAAAGACAGAACAGTGGGGTAAGAGAGAAGCAAATGGCTCCAGAGGGCTATTCTGAGTCACAGGAGATGGGGTAGAAGGACCTTGAAAACAATTATTGAGTCTGTTTCCCTGCCTCCAGGCAAGATCAGCTCGACCAAAACCACCCCTGACAGATGTTTGTCTGATCTCTCCTCCAGAATTTCTTCTGCTGCTATTTTAAGCCCATGGCTTCTTTTTGTGAGACCAGTGAACTTGTAAAAAAAAAAAAAAATTAAAAAAATTGAAGTCTCTTTCTCTCTGTGAAACACTTGAACATACTTGCCAAATTATGTTTCCCTTCAGCCTTTTCTTCTAGACAGCAAACAAATCCTGTTCTTGTTTTCTTCTGCTGAGGTGATTTCTGGACCCCTTGCCCAAGTCACTGCTCACTTCTCCCCATTCCTACTGCTTTCTGTCCACCCTAGATGCTCTTGGCTCATTGTTGGGAGGTGCACATTTTTCTTGATCTTCCTTCTAACCATTCGTGTTTGAGTGAGAGTCCTACAGACCCAGCAGCAACACTCCTTCACAAGTTATCTGCAAATACTCACTGTCTCATCCAACCAGGAGGGAGGTCAGGAAAAAAACCCACTGATTTTGCTTCCTGTGGTTCCTGGTGATAAGCATGAGAGCTGCAGAAGAACTTATATGGGGTTTTACTCTTCTTATCATCCAAGGGGAAGCTGACACTCCAGGGCCAATAAGTTTAAAGGAATTCTTTTAAACATTTCTGGCTTCAGGTAAGGGTTGCTAACTCCAGTCTCTCCTAAGAGATCTGCCCATCACTTCCCAAAAGCAAGTGTGCACCACAGGAAATAGAAACCTGAAGGTGAATGGTACTCAGCCAACCACTCTTCTTGGAGCATGTTTCTCATTAAGCTCCTCCGTTGCCTCCTAAGTCTCATTCGGTAGTGAATTTCCTCATTGCTATAAGGAGTGCCCAGTCTCTTATTTATACCCTTTGTCTCCAGGCAGAAACCACTACTGCATCATTTCCTCCACAAATGCAGAAAAAACTTCCTTGAAACATGAGGTTCTTCCTGACCTGACAAGTAGCTTGGGACATTCAAACTCAAAGTTTCTCTGTGATGATGACAACAGATGGACTTCTCAACATTTTTGGCTACAACAGCACCAGCTGGTGATAAAGTGGGTGGAGAGGAATGATACCTAAGGATAGGGCCATGGCACATCTTGAAGTCCAGCTATGCAGAGCCAGGGCAGCCAGTTTAGAATTGCAAAGCTTCCAGCTCTGGGGAAGGATGCAATCCATCCTGTGACAAAACAAGAAGCAGTTGCTAAACTTCTGCAAAGCTGATTCACAGGAGTCCCAGTGCTGGGTGTGTACAAGGAAACCACCTTCCATTATCAGGTGGGATGGATGGGCCTTTCTAAAAAAACCTCTGAAGTAATTTTATTCCTTTTTGGGGGTGAGGGCTAAAAAGAAATATTTTCTATTCCACCAACTCCCCCTGCTCTGTGACAAGCCTAGTCCTTAATCACAAATCCCTGACCCTACATGTGCTGCTTGCCCAGCCAGTCTCTTAGGTAGGAAACCCTTGATGGGAATCAACTTGGCTTGGTCTCATCATCGACAACCCTTGCAGTCTTCCCCTGTTAGACTGGTAAATGCATTCCACCTCCCACTGAAAGTCTGGCCTTCCTTGCTCCTGGATATAGTAAAGTCCCTGTGCAAGAGGTGCTGCACATAGATTGATAGGGAGAGGGATGTCAGGAACAGGACATGGATGGCAGCTCCACAGTGCCTTTGGCTGCAGCTCTCCATCCCCATGAATTTGCCACACCCCAAAAGAAGGGCTGTGCTCTCAGAACATCCCTCTAAAGCTTCATTTCAGCTGCTAAGAATATTCAAGAGCTGAGAGTCTCCTACATGGTTTTCTCCTTAAAAGGCAAAAATCCTTCTGCTAATGGCTTGTAATGTCCCTGCCATTCCTAGTGGCAAATAACTGGTGAATCTCGAAGGGTGAAGGAGCTGACTCCTGCTACTGTTGTTCTTGCAGATGGGAAACATTAGCACTGACAACTTGAGCTGCACAACATGTTTTACTCCAGGAGGAGAGAAGATGGATGCTGCAGGGACAATATGAGTAAAACTGCAAAGCTGTGGAAACCACTAACTCAAAGACTCAGTGCTAAGCAGGGAGAGACCAACATCCTTGCTGGTGCTCTGGCAGTGACCTGACCCACAGTTATACCTTGCTGTCCAAGCCATCCCTTTGCTTCCTCTCACCCTTATATCACCTCTGGCCCCAGCAGGAAGGTTTCCCTGCCCAGTAAAGCCTTTTCCTGAGGCTGGTGCTGGACTGTTTCTGCACAGAAGGATGAGCTACAAGTAATCTACTTCAGCAAGATATGGAGGCAGATTTTTGGCCAGAATCCAGGTTTTTATTAAAATCCCAGGCTGGGGGAAGGCAAAGCTGTTCTTCCTTTCATACAGAAAGTACTGAGAGGAAGGAGAGAGACAGACACATTTCTGTTGAAGCCTTCTGCAGCCTGGAGGCTCTTGCTGCCCTGGAGGGTTTCTTGTGGGTATGTTTGCAGGTCAGCAGTAAGGCACAGGGTGGTGTGGATCAACTGTGGTAGGACATATGTGTCAAATCCCTTTCTCATTAGGTACACTGGTAGGTGGAACCGAGAGGGAGGGGAAATTTGTTGTTTGCTTAATAATTTATTTATAATCCCAGCTCATGGAGAAACCAGACTCCTAGGATGGCAAATGCTCCTGCCAGAACAGAGGAACTGCAGAATTCAGTCCAGTTTGGGGAGTTTTAGAGTGAAAAGCATTGCTATAATCTCTGTTCATAGGGCACCTGAGCATCACCCACAGCAAACACCACCCCTCTGACAATTCTTTGGTTTAGAGCAGCCAAGGTACACGCCAGCCCCAAAACCTTCACAAGAAATTCTAAGTGCAAAACTAGTAGGGAAGGGTGGGGGGGTTATCAGAAATATTAATGGCAGCAGAGAGGTGAAGACATACATGCCAACTTCCATGGGCAATGTTTACTTTTAAGCTTTTTTTAAACTTCTTTTCCACAGATGGTGCAGATAAGGCTCTAGACTATCACAGATGACATCATTAATTTGGATTTCAGGAAGAACTTGAAGGTTTTTTTGGTGTCAAATTATTCTTTTTTTTAGCTACTAGACAAGCCAAGATGATGTATGAAAGCCCTGAGGGCACAGCAGGAGGACAGACCCACTGCCAGGTGAAGGCATTGGCAGGCAGCTCGGGATGGGCAAGCTAGTGTGCATTTCATGGAAAGAGCACTCAGACCTGGTTTGTCTCCAAGGAACATAAATCAGTCTGACACCAGGAAGAGGAGGCATCCTACCTTTGGGAAGTGTCACCCTCATTCCAGAAGCATCATATCAGCTTTCCTCAGTCTCAGAGGCTTGCATTTCCTATGGTAGCAACACCAGGATTTTGGATGCTGAGAGGCTGTTTTCCTACTCCTGGAGCCACCCAAGACAAGGCACCAGAAGGCACCCATCCCATCTCCTCCTGAAGGACAGGAGCTGCCTCTCCCACCCAGCTCCCCCCTTTGCACCTCCTGCATGGTGGGGACAGCAAAACATGGTCCTCTTGATAGGAGTGCTGTGGGCTGTAAGACTTAATGTCTTTTTTTGGGGGAGGGGGGAAATCAACTCTTTAATTTGCTTCCAGTAATTTCTTACAATTGCTGAGTTTGAGTTTTCATAATGCTGTGATAGATAAAGGGGGTTTTGCTGCATTGAAGCTTTCCCACACAAGCAGCATTTAATCTAGGCTTAACAAATTCCTCCCAATGACTAAAGCCTCACCTTTATTTTGTGATCTCCAGCAGGGGCAGCTCACAGCATTCCCCTGCCAATGTACATGAAAGCCACCAAGCACCTGAAACTCAGGATCTTAGGGAGTAGCAGGCACCTGGAGCCCAGCCAGCCAAAGCCCTGAATTACCCAGACAGCAGGGAGAGAGATAGCAGTTGGGTTTGTAAATAGCTTGTAAGGAACACACAGAGAAAGGCCTTTTTCAGAAGTCTGCAGAAAGAGGAGCACGTTTTCTGCACCTGCACACCCATACCACCTGAGGACACATCCTGGACCATGTCTCAGCTCCCAGAGACTGAAACAGCACTGAAAGCTGATTTAAAAGCAATGCTCCTTGGGTTGGGAAGGGCACATTGCCATTCCTTACACTGACCTTCCAGGCCACAGGCTGGGAATGAAGAATAAAAATGAAAAAGAAAATTAAGGGGATTTTCTGTTAAAATTTTCTGTTAACCACACTTTGGAGCTTGTTCTCACTGGGCAACATCTGTGCTTAGAACAAATCCCTGTCCAAATACAAGTAAGATGTCTGGCTTATAGACTTGTTAAAGTGATAGAGAGCCCAACCATTCAAACGATACAGCCTTGTGTGATTGTATACTCGAGTGCAGTCACTATCCCTGGCTTTTATAGCTGTGATTCCTAACCCATCCCCTGACTTTTACAGGCTGCCATGTATATCCACACACATATACACATAGAGTTTCTCTCTAAGGCAAATCCTGGAGTTCTTGAGGAGCAGCAAAATCCACTTGAGAGATCTCAGGGTTTAGCTTAAGCATCACTGCCATCAGAATGTCTTGTTATCAATTTACTTCTGTGTCCAATTTTCATTCAGCTCTGAGATGCTACATTGCACTGAGAAGATGCAGTCCCCTGGTCTTTGTTTAGGTGCCAGTTATGGCAGTGACCATATTATATATTTCCCCCTGCTTCCAGAAGACTGCAGCTCTGCTGCATTCTCTGTCAAGGCTAGGGCCTTCCTTTTCATGAAGTTAAGGAGGCTTTCCTGCCCTGAGAAAACAGCACAGGTTGCACAAGGAAAAGGCACCACGAGATCAGGTCAATGTACAATACACAACACTAAAGATGTGTCTCTAGTTCAAGTTAGAGAAAGCAAACCCAGGAATTGGGTTAAAAGGCGACCAAATCAGCAAGTTACACTCACAAATGGACATTCAGACCTACTAATTAATTACATTTTCAAATTAAGCAACAGCAGGAGGCAGTGGTGGCACGGGACAAGCATGTGTGATGGGTCTATGGGTTCTCAAAGTCTTGCAAAACCCCTAAACTGAAGCACTGCTCTGCTCCAGTCCAAATCAGCGTTGGCCCACAGCTGCAACAAGCCCAGGACAGTGATTACTGCTACAGCCAATGTAGAGAAACCATCCCAGAGCATCAGCAGCCAGCAGGACTGTACCAGAGGACCAGGACAGCCCAGTAGCTTGCAGGAAAATATTGGCCAGTTTAGCAAGATTGAAAACCCAGATAACCCCAGAGCCAGAGTGCAAGAGCCCTGACATTGCTATTTAATGTCCTGGGAAGTGGCAAATCTAAGAGAGCCGAGTCTGCAAGCCAGGAGAGAGAGGCTGGGAGAAAAATGTGCAGGGAACAGTCTATTAATACCTGCCTGTACTGCCATTGGCTTTAATCAGCACTAATAATCCCTCACTGTCAGGAGCGTTTCCATTCACCCTCTAATTTTAAATAATTATTATAATAAGGATTCTACTACAAAACACTAGAAACAGCATCCTTGTCACTAAAACTGTACCTAGTAATTGAAAAACAAACCGACAGAGGATCTATCAACTACACACACAGAAGAAAAAGAACATTAACCACCACACTGCAAAGCCCTTTATTTGTCATAACATATTAGGTGTTGCATTACACATCCTGCTGGAGCTGCAAACAGGTAGTAACCCAGCTAGCATGCAGGAAGGGAAGACCTAAAGGGCCAACATCTTCTGGAGAAATAAGGTTTGTGGTAATATTGTCCTGCCCAAATTACACGGTTGTCAAAATAACCAGTCTTATGTCCTGCTTGGAAACCTGAGGATAATTTTGGGTGTCTAGGAAACCATGTACCACTCAAGGTGTGAAGTCCTCGATGGACATCAGCACCATCTGTATCAGAGTTAATTTTGTGCATTGATTTTTCTTTCATTACATTAATTCCATCTTGTTGGGGAAGCTACAAGATCCTTCCCTTTGAAACCATCACCACTGTGACACATCTCCAAGATTCCCAGTGCTGGAAGCTATGCCAGGAACCAGAGTAACAGTGCAGGTCTAATTAAGACATAGAGGAAGAAAGGCTGCTATCTCCATTGTCAATTAATCAATTTCTCAATTAGGTAGAACAGTTATAGGTGGGCAGAGACCCGGGCAGTTGGGCAGTCAGGAAGATGGAGTATGAGCTCAAGAGCCTTTTAGGTTGGTTGCCTGTCTTCCATGTCAGCCAGACCCTGGCCACCCAGCAGACCTGCTTCCCTCCAAGCTGCCTCTCACAGTCACCCCTTCCCCAGTGAGCATCTTCAGGGATGTTTTCCAGCTGCTCACTCGTGATGCAAAGAAAAATGAGCTCATAAAGAAAATAAGGCATTTGTAGATTGAAGTAGAAGGGGTGGTGGTGGGGGGAAAGACATGCTAGAAACCATTCCCCAGGGCCACCTGAACCCCTGTACCAACTTCCCTCACCTCACCGCTGTTCCACCTCCACTGTTTGGTTCTCAGGACAGATGATCTGTGAGGATGCTGGCTTGTTTTGGGGAAGGAAATATTTTACAATTCTAAATCAGGTAAAGCTGAAGCAGAAAGTGTGGTTTGTCTCTACTCCTTCCCTCCCCTGAGAAGCCTGCATGGGAAATGAAGCCAGTTAATTACATGAAAACAACACCCCAACATAAATGTAATTATTTTAAAACTGTAAAACCATCAGAGAAAGAGAGAGCAGTGGCTTGAAAAGTTGCTCTCTACAGGAACCCAAAATTTTGTCATTAAAAATAACCACAGGGCCAGATTTTCTACCAGTCCTACCCAAAACCATTAAGTACTTCCCCATGTAGCACAGCAACAACATTACATTGAGAGAAATCCTCCCTCTTTCATTACAAATGGCCATGAAGCCCAGAGAATACAACAATTTGCTTCAAACCAGAAAGAACTAGGAGCAAGAACCCAGAAGTCTCATCCCAGTTTCTCTTCAGCCTTCCCACAGGCTCAGCTCTGCTTCTGAAGAGCTGGGTTTATGTGCCACCGGCTGCTTCTCCTCTGCATTTTACTGTCCTTGAAAGCAGGGAGTCCTAGCTTTGCTTTAAATGTATAATTGATAATAAAATAAATAAGCAATCATTGCAAAAAGCCCTAAAACACTTTCATGCTTAATTTAAATGCACCAGTCTAACATTTGGAATAATCTCCTGAATAGATGCAGGAACTAAGATCACGTAAAATAACGTCAGCGAATTATCTAGTTGCCAATGCAACTTTCTGATAATAAAAGGCAGCTCAGGACAATTTACCATTGTTTAACCTAATTTATTTATCTGCACATAATCGCAGTACAGCCCTAAGGGAAACACAGAGGGGGAAATAATTGGAGTTGATTTATTTGTATTTGTTTGCTCTGAATCGGAAAAGAAAATGAAAAGGTGGAATATTTTACAGAAAACCATTCCAGAAAAAATAAATTGAATGTCTTTTGAGTGAGCCAGTTTTCAGCTGAGAGTTGCCCACCTGGCTGGTTCTTCTGCGGGCAGAAAGCAAAGCAGACAGCAGCCCTCCCAGTAGGCACCAGGGACCTGCAGTTCCCATTCCCTCCAGTGGAAAAATCCATTCTTTTATTCGATAAATCCATTTTTTGCTGCTGAAAATGGTGATTTTTATGGAAAGGCTATTTTCCTGTTAAAATGCCAACCCTATATGGAAATAATAGAGCAGGAGTTTGAAAAGGTTACAGGAAGTCTAAAAGATATTTGGGAAACACATGGCCACTTCTACGGGGAAAGAAAATGCATCATTTCAGAGGGGAAACAAGAACACCTGGATGCTGCAGCCTGCCAGACTTGTTTTTGGAGGCAAGCAGAGAAGATGCAGCAGGAAAAGAAAAGGTTGGGGGGAGAAAAATGGAAAAGCTCATTTTGTATCAGAGTTGATGCATTTGAGGCACATGCTTGCAAGGGAAGCAGAGAAAAGGCAGGGAAGGCTCAGCAGAGATCTGCCTCAGCTCTGTGGAGAGGAGCTAGGACACTCCTTGGGGCTCTCCAGGGAAAGGAGAGAATGGAACTCAGGATTGGGCCTTGGTTTATAGCTTTGTAGCCCCTCACGGCCCCCAGATGGAAGGTGCCAGGTGTGGCAGCTGCCAACACCAGCACAGCATGTCACTAAGGGATGCTGTCCCACCATTGAGTCCCCCAAACCCTGGGAGGCTGCCTGCACACGTCATGGCATCTGAACTTACTTTCTCAGGGAGAATGCAAGGAAGGTTACACCAAACCAATCAGTTTGGGCTGAACTTGCTTCTAGACCTAGATTAACTCTAGGTTTAGAAAGACTAGAACTGTGCTGAAGTTGCAGCAAAACAGGAGGCAATGCTCTTAATGGCCAAACTGGAAATACGGTGACTAAACCAGACAAAGAATAAAATATAACTTTCAATTTTGGATTATAACGTCTACTGAGTGCCTTCCTACAGAAACCTGAGGTATGTTAGCATTTCACTGCACCTGAGTGGAAAGAGATGCTGCCAAGACTGTCATCAGGAACACCAGAACAACCAGCACAGGCTGGGAGAGCAGTAATCCTCTCTCCTGGTGCACCTAGGCTCTCCCAATCCCTCCTGGCTCCTGGATTTGATTCCATTGCCACAGGAAAGCCTGTATGTGAATAACATAGTAGGAGTTCAGGAGAAGCACTTTGTTTTCTACATAAAAAGAAGCCATCTTTTATATATACATATTTTTAAAGTCACACTTGGAAAGGTAGTTACTTTGCTAAAGCCTTGCCTTATAGCTCATGCAGAGACAACTTCCACCCAGAAGCAAGTTTCCTTGTCCAATTCCCATGGTGCTGCTGATCCCTCCCCAGGTCCCACATTCAGCACATCCCAGCAGAGCTGCTCAGCACCGCAGGGATCCCCCCTCCACACCCCCACTCCCACCCACCCTACAAAGAGAGGCTGAGGGAGCTGGGCTGGTTCAGCCTGGAGAAGAGAAGGCTGTGGGGGGACCTCATTGCAGCCTGCCAGTCCCTGAAGGGAGCTTATAAGCAGGAGGGGATTCAACTTTTTTAAAGGGCAGGTAATGGCAGGACAGGGGGGATGGATTAAAACTAAAGGAAGGAAGGGTTAGATTAGATATTAGGGGGAAGTTTTTTACAGAAAGAGTGGTGAGGGGCTGGAACAGGCTGCCCAGAGAAGCAGTGGATGCCCCGTCCCTGGAAGTGTTCAAGGCCAGGTTGGATGGGGCCCTGGGCAACCTTGTGTAGATCCAAGACTGGAGGTTGGTGGCCCTGCCTGTGGCAGGGGGGTTGGAGCTCTATGATCCTTGGGGTCCCTTCCAACCCAGACCATTCCATGATTCTATGAAAGCAGCCTATATTTACAGCAGCTTTCCTGAGGAGGATCTGAACGGCTCCCTCAGCTGGAGCGGGATCTCTTAGCCACAGACCACATCAAGCAAACACTCAAACCCAGAGATCTGTCTTTGTGTAGGACTGCTCTTCCAAATCTGCCTAGTGCTGGAGCTGAGCTGGATCAAGGAGCCCAATTCTCCCAGGGATTCTCCATCTCGTACACCGAAAGGAGAGCACCTGCCATTTAGCCATCACCAGCCTCAGCTTGTAGGTTTGTCTCTTTGGCAAGAGCAGGCAGAAGCACGTCATCACCACACTGCCAAGGCTGAGATTGCAATTAATGACTTAATTTGGGTATGGTTCCTCAGATTGCTTGGGCCTAATTATTCCACTAGATGGACCCAATAGCATTCTCAGTGTCCTGTGCCCTGACCGGCTGATGGAAAGGTCTTCCTGAGCAGGAAGGCATCTGTCACAGCATCCTCAAATGTGAAGTCTCATTAAGATTTCTTCTTTTGTCCCACCCCAACATCAAATCTCTAGGGAAACAGTTCCACCCGGTTCCTCACTTTAACAGAGCATGCACAATGACAATCTATTTAGAAGGAAGTTATAAGCAAGAGAACTTGAGTCCTGCTCCACAGCAAGTTGTGCAGGTAGGCAGCCCTCATGAGGTGTTCCCAGGGCTGCTTCTCATCAGCACACTACTGAGTGTGGCAGTCACAAACAGCAGAGAAAAGGAATGCAAACCCCTCGCAGACTGCCCCTCACTGGCATCCTGGACATCGCATGCCTACTTTTCCTGGGAACAGCTCTTGTGTTGTAGCATAGTTGTCCCATCCAGACAGGGCAGCAACCTCTGCTGCTCCTGGCACCCAGGTAAGCTGCCCAGTTGGTATTTGTGTCCCCCATCCATCCAGGAGTTACAGATGGCATGCCTCTTCCATATTTTATTAACCGCTGCCGCTACCTAAAATCCCCAAGCAGTTTAATTTCTTCTTTCCTAAATCTACTGAAATGGAAAGTTTACCCAGAGTGATTTTCAGCCAAGATGACTCAAGACAGAGTCCTCAACTGAACTCACTTCCCTCTCCAACGCTAAAGCCATTCTGAGCTCTTTTTACTTGCAAGTAGAGATGAAATCAAAGC
Organism: Zapornia atra; assembly: GCA_013400835.1. Taxonomy (NCBI): domain Eukaryota; kingdom Metazoa; phylum Chordata; class Aves; order Gruiformes; family Rallidae; genus Zapornia; species Zapornia atra. The sequence continues at coordinate 136,577 of VZTU01008968.1, forward strand.
GCTGTGCTCTCAGACGGCTCAGTTGAGCACAGTTGATCTTTACCAGCAGGATGCCTGGCCCCAGCGATGGAGACTGCTGAACCTTTGCCAAGTATTACTATGTGCAAGCATACAACTAATTCTTGTGACACCCCACAACAGCCCATCAGAAGGAACTAGCGGCCCAGGGAGGATGTGTAACCTCATTTACAAGTAAGCTCCAAGCTGCTTTCGAGCATCTTGGAGAATCACTAGAAATACAGCAACCTTTCCCCCAAAACACTTAGGAAAAGCAACCCACTACAGCTACGTCCTGAGCAAGAGTTAAAATATTTAGCCACATTAAAAGTAAGAGCAGGTTAAATAGCCATGCCTAATTTAGTGCTGCACAAGCTGGGCTGTGTTTAACACAGACTGTCACTTGTGGGCTTGAAGCCTGGCACCACGCAGAGGTACAACCCTTCCTCACTGCTCACATCTCCGGTGCTGCTGGTGGGTTCTTCCTCTGTCCACACCAGTGACTAATAGACACCCAAAGTGGGGAGAAACCAGCCCACTTTTCTACAGAGGAGGTGACATTTGCATCTCTGTTGTCACGTCATCACCAGTGACTGAAAGCAGAGGGAAGGATGGATGTCAGGGGCAACTTCAAAGAAGTCCAGCGTGTTCCCTGCAACAGCCTCCACAAGCAAACCCTGAACCCAGGCTCTGGAGAGCAAGTGCTGATGGGGCTGTGTGGACAAGGGCCACTTGCATTGCTGGGAAGGGGCTGCCCAGCCTCCTCCACAGAGCAAGGAAACTGAGGAAGGAAAGCAAAGCAATGCAATCAAGGTCATATAGAGAGCAAGGATGCCTAGTACTCACTCGATGCAGAATTCCTCAGTCCACCTGACAGTTACAGTCCACATCTTGGGCCCAGCACAGCTCCAGCTCTCTAGCCAAGAGCAAACCTCTCACTGTGGGAACTTTAAGGCTTTGGGCAGCTGGAAGCTCATTAGCCTTGTTTCTCACCCATTTATTTTTCACCTGTTTCTCCTTTCAATTAGCACCCTCTCTGCGGGGGTGGGGGACTAAAAGCAAGCCTTGCCAGCCCAGGTTTAACCCTTCCCCAGCCAGAAAGGATAGTATGAGACCACAGCCAGGGACACCTTCCCTCCTAGTGCCCAGTAGCGTGGTGGGTTCGGATGTACTTCCTTGCTCACAGTGATGGTTCCTTAGCTGCAGAGCAGTTTGAGGGGATGCACTTCCTGACTGGCTTTTGCCTCTTGAGGCAACAGTGCAACTACGCTTATTTTCCTGCAGGTTCACCCCTCTGTTTAGCCAAATGGAGCAACTCCCTGCTCTGTCAGATTTGCAAGGCAGCAAGCAGAAGGAGCTGAGGAATTCCTTGACCGCCCAGACCCCACCCCCTCCCCGAGATGACTGGGCAAAGGAAGGAACAGTTTCCTTTTGTTTACTTTGACCCTAACAGTTTCAGATTCTGTTGATAAATGGTAACTCATTAAACCCCCATAACTTAATCTATCCTGCAAACATCTACCCACATCCTGAGCGCTGCCAACAGTATGAAATGTCGTCTTTGCAACTATGGCAATCCAGAGGGATGTTTTAGGGCACCCTGAATCATCTCATGTAATTAATATACACATTTATATATGTACCTATAGGCAGCACCTTTGTCTCTTCAGCTGGATGTTAAACTGGCATAAACAGAGCACCCAGAACCTAAAGCAAGTTAATCCCCTGGTTCCTTGTGATAGCTTTTGGATAGGGGTGTTTATTGGTGACTCCTGCACTGAAGTTTTCACTGGTTCACAGGCAGGTAGATCCCATTACTTGGATTCCCTGTGGGATCTGGCAGGGTGCGCTGAGCCCCCGTGCAAGCACAGCAGCAGCCTGCATTAGTATTCCAGAGTGGTTCCACTCATCAAATTTTCCCTGGAATAATTATCTAGAATCCAGAACTGATCAACGAGTGGGTGACATGGCCCAAGAAAAACACACAGCTGGAAATGTACCAGTATGTCTGATTTCTCCAACTTGCATTATAATCCTACATCATACTTTATAATGACTAACCCTCCGGCTGTGTTTTCACTCCTGAAATATATTAACATCAGCTGCTTTGCCCGGTTCCAGGCATTAAAAGCACTGCTGGATTTGAACTGTAATCCTCCATGCAGAAGTGTAATCCAAGCAGGACTAGTACATGTGTGTATAACTGGCCAAAATGCCAGATTAAAGGAGCAGCATCTGCCTCAAAACAGCCTTTGGAATTCCTGTGCCATTCCCTGCACGGAAATGAAATGACTCACGAGTTTAATTTTCATTTCAAAGTAACCCAAATCCCCATTTCTCATCTTCTCCCTGAATTTTGGGGAGGATTACAGGGAACCTTTGGGACGTGCTCTCCCTACCCAGCACATCGGTACTCAGATGTCTGGGTTTGCTGTGCTGTGGGGGGTGGGCAGGCGGGATCCCCCGCACCCCAAAGACACCAGCCTCCTCATGGAGGGTGCAATGAAAAGCACCAAAAACCATGGGCTTTTGGGTTGGCAGGAGGAGGGATGTGTGAGAGGTGCCTGGAATTTGGGGAGGCTGCAGGGTGGAGTGGAACAGCTTTCAATTATCACGAGCCTCAGACACGGTAATGAAAATAGCATCCTGCTGAGCTGCTGCTGCTACCAGCAAGGACAGCTCCCTAAAGCACACACGCAGCAGCCTGTGGGTTCTGTCCTGTGTGGCCGTGTATCCTGCCTACACACGAGCCACGTTGGGCTGCAGAGAATCAAGATACTGAATAGGACGAACTCTTTGAAGCAGAAGGAACGAGACTAGTTTGCAGCAGATGAGGATTGGGCTGCTGGGTGTCATGGTTTTGCTGGATCGGTGGCTGTGGCCTGGACCTTCAGAACCAGATGCCACTGCACACTGGAGGTATTCACTCCCAGCTTGGAAAGTGATGGGGATTGCTGTCTCCGCTCCAGGTTGTACCTCTCCCAGCTCAGAGGTTGCAAGCTGAGCCCTGGAGCTAAGCTCCTTGGTTGTCTGAGCACTATCCCCTGTCAGAAGGTGGTTTGAAAAGGACCCATTTGCACATCCTCACCATAGTAAACTTTTTTCCTTCTTGCCTGTCCTCCTTCCAGCAGCCTCATTTGCAATTTTCCTGCTCTGTCTCCCTGGCCCATAAATCATACACCCTAGAAAGGCAAGCTGGGCTGACAGGAGACATCAGCAATAAGCCAGACAAGACAAGAGATACCATGGCAGCAGAAAACAGGACGGTGCTTTAATAATAGCATCTATTTTATTTATCATGCCATCTAAAAGTTCTCACTGTCTGTGTCTCAATGCTCTGTGCCAGTGGACAGGAGGGACAGCTGGAATGTAATAAGAGCTGACCTGAGCTGTTACGAGGAGCTTAAACAAAAGACGACTAGGAAAGTACCCAAACATTAAAAAATAGTCTCCATAATACAGTTCTTCCAGCCCTACCTTGTCTTTCTCACATCCTTTGGGGCTGATACACACTGGTCCCCATTTGCTATTAATGGCTGGGATGGGGTTCCTGGGGTCTCCATTATACCCATTATTCTTATTTGTTCCTGGGACAAATGAGTGTGAAATGCCACTGACAGATGGAGAGTGTCTACCACTGGCTTTGCTTGGGAGAAGGGGATGACCTGAGGCACCATGTGATGACAACCGGACTCCTCAGGCTTTACAAACCTTCCTGGAAGGACATGCCATGCGTTGTCCAAGAAATGCTTGTCCAAAGTGTTGCCTTCCCTCAAGCTGTGCTGCTGCCTGACACACTGCAAAGTGGAACAGGTCCTCCTAAATACAGAGGGGTTTTAATGGCTGCAAGAGGTGAAAATATCCCAGAACCATTTATCTTTGCAAGGGAGCACCACGGGGATTTCACAATTAAACTGTGCACATCCAGTTGCTATGGAGCTTTTACCAGTCCCTGTATCCATCATCCAGAAGAAAATGGGTCAGTGTAGCTTTCCACAGCCATCAGCCCCCAAATCTGGTTCCTCCGCCACAGACCGGTGCTTGAGCCCATCACATGTTCAGACCAGCAGCCAGGCTCAGCACTGAGCATGGACCTCACACTGTAGCTCCTAAGACTCACATTCCAGCCTGTGGGAGTCTCCACATTGTCACATCAACACTGGTGACTCTGAACTTAGACCTTCCAAGGACTCATCAGAAAAATCTGGCTTGATTTTTCATCTCTCAAGCAGTTCTGTCCCCAACTTTTGAAAGAGAAAACCCTAAAGAAGTAGAAGAATAACCAGCCTTGCTGAAGACCACAGCTTTTTCTTCATTTTTTGGCCATAAAATTCCAATTCCAATTTTAGACAGGGATATTCTTCCTGGAGGTAGCCTTTCTCTACTTCTCTTAATTCTCTGTGAAAAACCATCAAGAGTCCTGCTACCCTCTGAGCGATCCTTTGGGAGAGTTGGCATTGTGAATAAAATACATCCCAGACACTTCCTTCAAACAGCTTTGGGAAATAGATGTGTGTTTCTTGGTCACCTTTAACTAGGTTTACGTAAAAGGTCAGAGCAGCTGTGTCCTCCCTGGATCCAGAAGAGGAAAAGCCAAAACAGACAGCAGAGCAGCTGTCCTCAAGGTGGTTTTGACCTTATCAGATGTAGGAAAGCACATTAAAAAAATATTGCTGGTACAATTAGGCAGATGCCTCTGAGACTGGGACAGTGAAAACTCTTGTACAGCCAGCGTGGGCACGTGACGTGGGCTGGAGCAGCATCACCGCCGAAAATTGTCAAGCAATGGAAAGCTGTGGGGTATGTGCATAGATTACAGGTTTAATTATAATCTCCCAGCCCCCCATTTGGAGCAGTCAGAGGGATACGTTATTATCAATGCAAGAACTTCCAGATTTTCTCTTTTTTAATCACTCAAACTGCTGGAGATGATTAGCGCTTTGCTCTCTCAGAAATAATGGTTCTTGGCAGGAAAGTCCATCCCAGGAGCTGACTGCATCAGCCTGCAGCCTCTGGTGAGGTACAGCCATCTCCTCCTGTGCAACCCGCAGGGCACAAGGACCAGCAGCAGGATGGGGCCAGCTGAGTCATCCTATGGGGGGAGGGATGGGCAAGGACCCCTTATTTTACCTGTGGCTCGTGGTTAGCCCCAGAATAACAGTGGTACCATGAAAGCCCTGATGGCGAGGGGAAATGCCAAGGGGTTTCTTTTCCAACAAACACCCAAAGCTCCTGGCCAAGATGGTAATTTATAAACCTCGTTAAGCCATCAAAACAAATTGGCTGGAGGCTTTGGAGCACCATGGCTTTTATGCAAACAAAGGCCTCTCTTGGGACACTAATGGTTAGAGCTCAAAGAGGAATAGAGACATAAAAATGATGATGCATAGTTATATGGTAAGGAGGGACTTCCAAAGGGAAGAGGTGATGCTTGTGCGTATCAAATGGCCATGGAGACTGGGCCCAGGCTTCACCACCTGCTCACACTGGGAAAACCACACTAATTAACCACCAGCTGTTTGCAAAGCCGGGGATGATGCTGGGGGACAACAGGGTAGGGGAGCCCCCGCATCCCTATCCCAAAGCTATGGTGTTGCAGAAAAACAAACCAAACAATCCCCAACCCTGAGTATGGGCTCTTGTTAGCACACTCCTCATTCCCACTGCACAACTAAACCAGGAGCTGACCGTTTTCTGAGTAAAATGCAAAGTCCACTTAATGTGGCTTAATTAAAATGTAGAGACTGGCGCTGTGCTCTGCAGCTGCAGGCACCTCAGCTTCGCCATTAGTACCGGCGTGTGCTGGCAATTAAACAGCGCTGGCAATTACTTGTTTACTGTTATGTTGGACTCACCCTTGTTTTCCACTCTCTTCCAAAAAGGGATGCAGACCCCACGCACCCTTTGATGGAGCAGGAAACTGGGCCCCGCTCCGAGTTAGATTTGGAGGGTTATCAAAGACTTGGTGTGCCGGAGACACAGTTGAACTGGAAGGAAAGAGAAAAATACCTAATTTTAATGTAAAAACTGATACTGCAACAGAAGAAAATGAAATATCCCGTTCTTTGATGTTTTCTAAACAAAAGAGCAGTCCCAGAGGTGAGCCCCAGCCCTGCCAGAGAGGAAGAAAAGCATATTGTGCAATTCTGAGATTTTCCAGTGCTGTTCTGTGCTCCTGAGGTTGTACCTTGTACATTTATTTATATGCCGGTGACTTAATTAGATGTTCTTTTGTCTCAAGTGGCAGCAAGATGAATCAGCACTCTCTGTACGTGTGCAAGGTCTCTGCTCAGGACCGGCTCCCGGCAGCTCCATCCCTCTGAAAAGCCATGGCAGGGGAAGGTGGGGCTGCTCTTGCCCCTCACCCAGAACCCCAGCCCAAAGCCTCCAGTGCTGCATCTTCCCAGGGACGGCAGTACCACCAGGGGTTAAAAGCAAGGGCATTCCTATGCTATCAATTGAGTTTCAGGCTGAAGAAACCCAAGCCCCGACCTGTCCCCAAGGTGACGGTCTTGCTCAGGGGCAGAGCAGGTGGGAGCACAGGTAGAGCTGGTCCTGCCTCTCCCAACCCTCTCATCTGAGGGACTCACCAGACATCAACTGGAGCTTATGTCAGGCAGAAGAGCCAGAGAAAGCAGATGAAAAGGCTTCCTGGGATTGACCTTTCTTTTATTCTGCCTTCACTAGTTATCCCAGACCAGAGCGGTGCCCATCCAGTGTGCAGCCACACCTCCTAAGCTCTCCAGTGGGTTGCTCTCACCTTTTGGCACAAGAAACACATCCTCAGAGAAGCTGTTCTTTGCAGAGCTGAAATAATTCATCCAATACTCCATTAACAAACCCAGAGTTACGGGGTGGGGGGGATAATTGATGCCTTGCTCTACCCAAGAGAGTCAAGCTGGGCAGGGCGCAGCCTGCAATGCCACCCTAAGGACCTGGGTGAGATGAAACCAGGGGACACTTGGGTCCTGAGAGGTACTGAGCTGCTTCAAGGCTGTGGGTGGATGTCCCATCTCCCCTGAGCTGGCCCATCACCCAGTGGGAGCAGCCATGACCTGCTGTGTGGGCAGAGCCCCAGGCACGTGTTGGTGCAGTGGTTGCAAAGATGCCCTGTCTTCTTCACTGATTTTTTTTGCTGAAATATTTTCTTTCCCCAGCAGAAGAAACTGTTCTCTTGCTGTTTTATAAGCTAAGCCCACACGGTCATGTTCAAAGTGATGCAAGTCTGAATTACAAAGTTTTACACATTTCCCCTACTATCTGGCTTCATTTTTCATCAATGTTTTCATAGAACGTTGCCAATATCATATTATAAAGAAAACTCATGACTCTGTCAGCCAGATGTCTGCACTCCAGCATGTTCATTTGCAACCAGCAAACTCCTCCTGGCTCAGGAGAGGTGCTGCCCACCCGATTCCTGCTCTAACAGCTCAATGGGTGCAAGGCATGAACCAGGTGCCAGTGCCCTGGGTATGGTGCAGGATGCAGCGATTCTTCCCATCTCTCTCTTGCTCTCACTTGAACAGGATTTTTCGCTAGCAGATGGGAGTGGGTTGCAGCATTATTTGATTGCTACCTATTTATGTCTCTCTCACAATATTCTGTTCCACCAGGGCCAGAAGCCATTTGCAGGGGCTGGACATATGAGTGGGAAGTCCTTATGAGCTGCTTTTCTTCAGGCCAGCAATTATGCAAGAGAAGATAGAGTGTCTGACCTGCAGTATTTGGCTGGAGGTCTGTTCTGCAGAGACAGGTCTGTCAGGGGGGCAGGGAGGGCTCTGCCACCTCCCAGCAGTGTCTGGTGGGACGCAGCATCCTGCCCAGGGTTGGAGGTGACAAACCACCCTGCTCTCCCCAGCTCAGCTGCTGGGTGCCTGCATCTCTCAGTGCTTCATGGGAGTTGTAGTCTGCTCCAGTCTCCTCCTTGAGCCCAGCTTGCTGCCAGACTTTGTGCCTCCAAATGCAGCTGGTTTTAGGGCTTGGACAAAGCTTTGTTTCATTTGTATTTTCAGTAAGAAACTGTGATTTATCAAGGAAATGCAAAGAACAGAAGCCCAGCTAACCATGCATCCCACCACTGCCTGAATTCCCCTTGCAAACCAGACTTCCTCAAGCGAGCATCCCCAATACAAACAGCTAAACCACTTTGTGGGGCAAAAAGCTCCTGAAATAGAAAGGGAATACTCCACCCTCCAGCACAGGAGTGAATTCAATAGGAACAGGCTTTCTCTGGCCTCTGCACGGCTCTGGCTGCCCCCTGCACCCCCATTCTGAGCCCGGCTGCCTGGGGGAGCAGCTCCAGCCACGCTCAGAGGCAGTCAGGGGGATTTGGCAGGGACTCACCTCTCTGACTGGTGTCAGAGCAAACTTCTCCCTGTGCCTGGGGTTGCTGGCATTATTACTTCCTTGGCAGAGGCGATATGATTTATTAAAGCTTTTTTTATTTCCCAGTGGCTCACCCAGTGCTGTACGTATAGGGAAGACAAACTGTCTCATTATTGCCCCAATCTCTAATCATGTCACATCTTCAGTCACTCTGCAGTGACACGTTGGTGTTTCAGTCTGATCTGATATAAAGACAAAACAAAAAGAGAGGAAAAAGGAAGGGGAGCAAACACAAGTGTGATGCTAACTCTAAAATAACATCATCCTGGACTTTCCTTGAAGACCAGCATGCATGTCCATGACTCTGCTTGGGTCTGTAGTGTCACTGGAGGCAGCATGATGGTGGTGTGTGAAGTTATGTGCACTGACATAGGAAATGTAGGGGTTTCTGAGTGGCATGTGCATCCTCTTAGCTCTGCCAGCTAGGGGCTACATGCCCTAAGTGAAAGGAGATGGCTTACCAGAAGAGACCTCGACCTCTGCTGCTCATAGCATCTATGCTGGGGGAGTCTTAGGCAAGAGCAGCACAGGCTTGTAAAAGCTCCAGGAATCTTATTCCAGTTTGCAGAAGAAAAATAGGATTTTTTTTATCCCTCCACATAGCAAGGCAACACAGAGAAAGGGAACAGCCCCCCCCCCCGAACCCCCCCATCCTCCTCAGAGCCAGAAGGTGCTCACAGAGAAGTCTTTTACCTGCTCTGGTGATGAATTTATAAGTCTGCTCATGGCACACTGCTGTAAGACCTCTGATCCAGCCCCACAGGATTTTCCCTTTCAACAGCAGCATCTCCTCTTTGAGATGGGGATTCTGGAGAGCTGGTGGCAGGGAGGGGTGTGAGATGGGATCACACCCAACCCTCCACCCTGTACACAGGCTGAGCATGGCTGTAGGCTGTAAGCCCCTAGTTACAGGGCCTCTTCCTTACCTGCATACACGATGGCACTCGTTATGTAGGGCAAAAGCTCCACAGAAAACGCTTGAGGATTTTTATGCTATCCTTAAGCAAGGGAATAATATGACCAGATGCTTGGAAAGAGACTGCTGGATTCATCAGCGAACAACAGAGAAGCTGTAATGATTAAACATATTAGATAGTGAAAGACAACAGAGGATTAATTTCAGCACTTAATTAGAGTACCTCTAATCTTCTCCTTCATCGCTATTTTCCTTCTCTTCCCTTCTCTAGCTTGTCCACATGTGCTTCCAGAGAGCATCCTTCAGGGATGAGGGAGGTGTGAGATCTGCCAATGTTTATTTTAACAGCTCCTTTTTTAGGGCTCTGCTGTGAACACGCTCCTCCTGTTGAACAGGCTTGTTGCTATGGGATAAAGTGATCCAAGTTCCTTGTTCCATACTTTTTCTCCCTTCTGCTTACATGCCAGTCTCATTCCTCACTGAAGGACACCCCAGGGCGTGATCCCCAAGCACCAATGGCCTAGCTGGAAAGCCCCATAGGGACCCACCCCTCCATTCCCTTAATTAGTGTTACCAGGGGATTAATTAGCAGCTTTCTGCCCTCGGGGATGTCCAGGTGCAACTGGGCTGACACCAAACCCAACCCAAATTGGGGGGTCTGGGGTGCTGCAGCAGCAAGCAGGCAGAGCCTGGCAGTTTCTGTCATGCTTGAGGACTCCTGTGAGGGTCAGGGCGGGTGTCTGACGTAACAGAGTAATTATGATATTGATTTAACAGATGGGAATTACAATATTAATACCACATTTAATATTTAAAATGTAAAATGTATTAGAGCAAAGCTGTGGACTATCAGGTCTGGGAGCCAGTTTCCAGCAGCAGCTCCTGCTGCCTGCTTTCAGCAGAGAGCACTGCAACTCCGAGCACAGTCCATTAGATACCATCACCCCTGGACAAACGTCTTCCTGACCCTTCACTGACAACCATCATGCTCCCTGCCTGGCGCATGAGGGCTGATTGCCCTTCCACAGGTTTTATCCCACCTGGTTTCCTATTTTTTTTCTGCTGAAGGCTGGAAGGTTTTACAGCTCTTTATCCCAGCTTGGAGCGTGCTGGGGTTGGGTTTCCTCATCCTGGCTCCCAGCCGGGGACGGGCAGCGCCATACTCATCGCTGCTGTAATGAGCAGGCGCGTGAACATCTGGCGGTGGCAGTGCAGCTTCTATTCACTTGCATTATGATAACACAGTAACGATGGCTGGTAATTAAAAGTCTGACAGTTTTTCCTGTGCAAAACACAGGTTTATTGAGTTTTTGAAAGGAAGTGTTATGGCTAAAACCTGGGCACGGAGCCCTGTTCATTTACAACAGCTTACCCTCCTCTGCCTTTACTGCAGCGGCGGCTGTGCTCCAAACACCTGCACTCAAGTGGTGCGTCTGTCAGTGAGGTAGTAAGTACTTCGGGATGCTCAGCAGAAATTCAGCATCTACTCCTGCAGAACACCCTGTGAAGCGCACTTTTTGGGGCCATCCCAGGGATGAGTGGGGTTTTGATCCTAAAACTGTGGAGAGCCAGTGCCCAGCCCTGTGCCCAGCAAGGAGACAGGCACGCAGACCTGGCCTGCATCATCACAGTCATCAGCGCTGCCGTGGCAGAGGATTGCAGCCCTGTTTTGCTCCATGTGCAGCAAGTCCTGTATACCTCTGGCGATGGCTGCATCAGTGATTCGGGCTGATTCTTCCTGCTGTTCCAGGGGAAATGATAAGAAAGAAGAAATATGGAAGTTTGGAAACATTTCTTGGCCCCTGCCCCAAGCTCTTCAATGTGCCGTGCAGCCTGTGCAATAGCATCTGAAAGCTGTAAGCTCTCCAGCAGTGTTTGTGGGAGGAAATCTTGCTTGAGAGCACAAATATTTGTGCTCAAAGACACTGGGCCTAACCTAAATGTTTTTTCTTCATGTAAAACCCTCCTGGGTTGCAGGACTCATACAAATCTCATTTCTCAGAGTGCTCCCAGAGCTCCCCCTCCATGTGCCCCAAATGGTCCCTCTCACCACGATGTTCTAGAAAGCCAGATCTGTCCTTTCATCCTTCCTCCATGCCTGCTCCCAGGTGATCCCACGCTTGTGCTTGCTCATCCTAATAGTCACGGAAAGCAAAGCCAAGTGCATGGTGTCACCGGTGTGTTTTCCCTGGACCTCGGTCCCACCGCTGAGCACAGCAGACTGCCTGGTGCTCACATCCAGGATCGCTGGCAAATTCGTGCTCAGCTGCTAATTTAAAATCCCAGTGCAGCTATAGAGCCTCACCCTTGCAGCCTCACATTGCAGAATCGCAATAAAACTTTAATTGAATGCCTCCTTCAAAAGTGGGCCTCCCTGAGTTAATGTCAGCCCTTCTGAGTGACCCTCCGTGGCCACACTATGTCTGCTTTATTATGGCACACCATGGCCAATTTGATGGGAAAAGGAGACTGTGCAGGCCACAGAGAGGAAGCGCTGTAATGTTCATTGAAAGTGACAGTGCCCTGGTGCAGTATGACTGGTAAATGCTAAATTGCCACAGATGGCAGATTTATGCTTCCTCTCCCCAAGGTCCCTTGCCTGCCTCGCTGGGGGCTCGCTCCGTGTGTTTAAGGAAGGACCCACGTTGCTGCTGCAGGTGCTGATCTACTTGTAGACACATATTTTTCGGTAGCTGGGTGCTCAGAAAGTGCAGAAATGGGTAAGTATGCAGAGAAGGGCATGAAAAAATGATCCTGGAAGTGATGAGGTCTTTAAAAGCCAGATCAAAAAGCCAGAGGGAGGGTGAGAAAGAGCTCAGCCCTTGTCTGTCATGGGGCAGATGATTCACGGCAAAGCAGCCCCAAAGCTCGGAAGCTGCTGAGAATCAGGAGGGAAGTAGGAGCCTACAGACAAACACAGTAGCTCAGGGGCTGGAGAAGGCCCTGAGCCCTTGTCTGGGTGCCAGCTGGTGGCCTGGGATACTGCTCTCTGCCCAGGCTAAAGCTGGTTTTGAGGATCACTTCTATCTCCTCTTGGAGGACAGCAAAGCCACAAAGCTGCTGGTGCCCAGAGCAGCCGTGCTGTCTGCATGGTGAATCCCTTATGCAATGACTCCTTTCCATTCCATTCCTCTTTTCATTCTCCTTTTATTTTTTCTTCTTCATTTTATTTGACAAATTTGCTTAAAAAACAGCGTGGGAATACAAATGACATGTTCAATACAGATCAGCTCTTGGCTTTACAACGGCACAGGCTGAGAACAAAAGCCCAGTGCATGTCGCTTCGGCACGATGCTGTTTGTCACAGCTTGCACAGGTTCCTCCTTACAGCTCCGCTGTGCACCCAAGCTGCTTCCCTCGGCCACCTCCTCTTGGTGATACCTGTCCTCCTATGATGATTATACAACAGACTCTTAATGGCCATGAACTTATTCAGCCTGGCAGACCTGGGGACTATTTTACAGGAGGAAGAAGCTGTTTGGGGGTCCCTTAAAGCTCTGTGCGATGGTGTCTGTTCTGCTCCAGACAAGCTGCATCCTGCCCTTATGTTCACTGGATGTGAAAATGGCCATCCCTTCCAAATGGCTTGGGGACCATTTTTTAAGAGGTTTTAAGCAAATCACTTAATCCTTCTGCAGGTTGGTAGAGCCATTGCTGCTCTCCTTGTTTCACATTGGGTCTGCAGATTTTACGAAGAGTTCAGCCCTGGGCTTATCAATCCACCACCCACCACCCCAGTTTTTTTTTGGCCACCACGGTAGATCAGCCCATAGACTCACCTGAGGAACCCAGGTGAAGCCTGTATCCCTCCGTGCTTCACAGGAGAGACCCATTTTCCTCCTGTGTATGCACCCGGTAGCTGCACTCCTTCAGCTAACAGCTTGCACAGTACAGTGAATATAATCCATGCCCATCTGGCTTTTATTTATTCATGATGGGCCTGATCCTGCACTGTGCTGTTGGGAGGAGCTGAGCCTTTTTCACCCCTTCAGAAACAGAGGGTCTCAGCATCTACCGTTGTCTGGTAGGAACATATCCAGGGTGAATTAATACAGAGAGGGATGCGTACATTTGTTTTTACAGTGCTGTAAAAGTAGAGTTATTAGGAAATCAGCCTATAATTGCCCTCTTAATGATTCTTACTCTTCTGCACTCATTCAGAGAGAGTCATCTCTATTGTATCAGGTATAAAAAGAGCAGCTTCACTGACATGGTTTATGACATTTTTAAAACCAAGGATTTTATGTTAATAACTATCCGCTCCTCGGCTATATTTCCCCAGTGAAGGAAATGTGTGTATTGGTGTAGGTCCAAGGCAATTTGTAAACACAGAGTATTAAAAGGCTCAACAATTCTAAAAAGTTTTAATTGGAAACTCAACAAATTGCTTCGCAACGTCTTAATGCTTCAATATGGAGCTCTCAGATAATGAGGAGCTAATTAAGGGGCCAGGATTCATTTTTTTATGATAACTGTCTCCATATGGGCTCTGCATTTGCTGCTTGCAGAACTAATGAAGGTCAGAGAAGTAACAGCAAAGGAAGAAAGGGAAATTTTTATCTCTCAATGTTGTGATGATGCTAAGCAACAGTCAGTATTTCTGCTGGGTTTTAGGCCAGGTGCTGAGCGAGCTGCATTTAATCGAACGGGACAGTCTGTGTAAGCGCTATCACAGCTCTAAGCTGCATTTCACAGCCCACAACTGCTCCCCGTGGGCTTTGTCACTGGTGGGGGAAGACAGAGCTTCATTCTCTGTGTGTCAGCCCCAAGAGCCCCCCCACATCACCCAGTTCCACTTGTTGCTGGAAGAAGTTTTGTCTGTGGTCTGAGCTGTCCAGACACACAGCTGAGCTGTCGGGAGGCATGCAGGTGTGCTTGGGTCCTATGTGCCCAAAAGCTGGGCAGGTATCCTCTGGGGATGTGCAGCAGGGCTCCGGGGAAGTGGGGTGTCTTGGGATGAAGGACAGAAAAGGACTGCGGCTGGGTGGAGTGCAGGAATAGAAGAGAAGCCCATCAGATACACTGTTCACCCCAGGACAGGCGTGAACCAGAGAGAGAGCATCAGTTTATCCAACTCAAAGGATGGAGCAGAGTGTCCTGTTTTTTGGCTGGGTTAAAGTTAATATTCACAAGGAGCTGGGAGAGGACACAGCCAGAACAGCTGACCCAAGTCAGCCAAAGGGATATTTCATACATGATGATGCCATGGTCTGTATATAAGAGGGAACCGGCCCAGGAGGAGGATGATCTGGACCTGCTCTGTATATTCTGTTATTCGTACTGTTGTCATTACTTTCCTCTCTCTTTGCTGTCCTATTAGAAAGTTAGCAGGAAGATAATTAGCTATCAGGAAGAATTTCTTTACAGAAAGGCTTGTCAAGCATTGAAACAGGCTGCCCAGGGAGGTAGTGGAATCACCATTCCTGGAGGTATTTAAAAGGTGTGTAGGTGAAGTCCTTAAGGACATGATCTAAAAGTGGAGTAGTCAGGGTTAGGCTGCGGTTGGACTCGATGATCTAAAGGGTCTCTTCCAACCCAGGTGATTCTATGATTCTATGATACTATTAAGCTGTCCATATCCCAACCCATGAGCTTTACCTTTTTCTTCTGATTCTCCCCCAGCATCCCACTCGGGAGGGAGGAGTGTGCCAATGGCTGCATGGTGCTTAGTCACTGGCTGGGGCTAAACCTCTACAGACAGCAATGTGATGACATGACAAAACTACATCTGTCCAGTTATTCAGCTACAGTGCTGGGACTCCTCTTGGCTGATGGAGCTGGGAGCAGGACCCGTGCAAATCTCTAGTACAGCGCTTTCGAATGAATCCCTGTAAAATATTGACAACACAGAGAAACACATGTACTATAGAAAGTACGGTCAGATGTTTCTCTGAAGTAACTAGCTGACTCCAGTGACTAAATTTGGACCAGCAAGCCTTGTGCACCAAATATTTAAGTCATAGGCTATAGAAAGCAATCCTCTGGGACGTACTTGTCTTTGAATGGCTCATCCACTTGAAAAGTAAGACATACCATTAAGTATATGACCATATGGCATCCATTTATAGAATATTGCACTACAGGCAAATAGGACAAAGGTACACCCCTTAAAGCACTTTTCTCATCTCATTAACTTTGGGTACATGTTACAGAAAAGCTTCTCTGTCTTTGTTGTGTTCAAGGACATTTTGTGCTGTTGAGTCTTGTATTCAATGAATTGCACTAGGAAAATTAGACTCTAAATGCAGCCGTGCCCTAAAGCGAACAGCATTATTTTGCCTTTCTGTAATTCAATTTATTTTTTCAGATCAATGTTTTGAAGGAAACGTGTTCTTTTGTCCTCAAATCTCTCCTAATGACAAAGCTGACTTTGGGTAATTTGGCGCGTGGCAGTGCTTCGGTGTGGCAGTGTGCCTGGCCAGGGAGCTGGCAGATTTGGATGATGCCCTGCCATGTGCTCCAATCTACCCAAAAGGTCTCCCCAAAACTGGGCAGATTGGCTGGGATCATCTCTGTGAGAGCCTACAGAGGTCCTGGAGAAGAACTGTCTGGTGCTCAGGTTGAGTAGCACAGCTCCGCAGCATGTAGCTGGGGAGGAAGCAGAGTATGCAAATCCCAGCTGCTGGGACAACAGCCAGCGCCGACAAGCAGGTCTAGGTGTGTAGTACAGCTGACAGCAGCCACAGTTGGAAACAACAGAAAGACGTGCAGGAGAAACCCCCCAGTGCACCTGAGGAGCTGTGCAGTTTGCTGCAAAAGCCTGGACCCTCCTCTAGGCATCGTGTCCGTCCCATGGATCGCAGTGGCTGCTGGATCCAGCTCTAAATCCTACAAACCCAGCACACTCCCCTTAAATGAATCTGGGTGGAAGAAATGCATTCATTAAATAGAAATGACGGCAGGGGCCTCACAGCTTTTTGGCTCAGCAGATATCTCTTGTTCACTGAAGATCAATACTGCTGCTAATTACACCCTGGGTGTCTAGCCCCCTTTTTTTAGAATCTTGGAGGGAAAACCACTGCTGTATATAGAAGATCTCCACAAACCTGGCAGTCCAGAGCACTAGAAATATACTGTGTAGAGGAGAAACGAGTCCTCGGAGAGCTGTCCCCATTCTGGATACAGCCAGCATTTCAGTAAGAGGAGGAGAGCTGACGTGGAGCAGCATCTCAAAGCCGGGCAACTGGCTCACACATCTTCATGTGGAGGACCGTTCAATGCTTGTGGTTTAATCCAGCTCTGGGAAACCACATTACACCATTTTTATTTTTTTTTCTTTCCCCTCTCCTGCTGAAGAGCTCAGCAGGGACCTTCTGCTAAGGCCAATAGGTTGAAATCCATATGTGCAATTTGCAGCAGTCGCCAATTGCTTATACTCAATTTCCTGACCTCAGTGATCCGTGCGCCTTCCAAGGGCCCTAATGCATCACTCTGCTGAGTTCAAAGGCTGAACCTCATCAGCGAACAAAGCTGCTCACATACCATTTGGCTGAAAAATCGTCATGCCTGGTGGTGCTAAACACAGTCACCTGCTTCTCTGTTTGGAAAGGAGGTGAGACCGAAGCGAGCCCTTTGCAGCTCGTGCAGGGCTACCCATGACATCCAGCTCAGCGGGCTCCTTGGGCGGGCAGCAAAGGCAGGATGGGTCCTGTGCCTTCACCTGGAGCTGGGTGTGGCATGGGGGCTTGCTGGGTACTGCTCTTCTTGAGGTGGTGGGGAGAGATGGGACCAAACATCTCACACCAGAGGGAGAGATGGGATCCCACATCTCACACCAGGCAGTGACAGAAGAATGAAGCTGCTGGTGGTGCTGGATTCTCAGTAAAATGAGCTCTGCCATGGGGAGAGCATACTGTGGAAGTAAGGGGAGAGCAGGAAAGCACAGGATTTATAAAGGGTGATTGAGAAGAGCATGTTAGCACCCAGCACCTTAAGCTTCCAAATATCAAGAGCTTTAGGAGTGTTCAGCTGGAAAAGCACCTTGGATCATTTCAAGGTGTGTGCTGCGGTACCACAGCATCCTGAAACGCTGTGAGGCCCCTGCTTTGGCAGAAACAAGAGGAATGATTGTGTTGAGTGCTCAGGCCCTAGCAGGAACAGTTGCTCATTATCCTGAGCATCACAGTGCTAGCTGCGTTAAAAGGAAGGAGATTTTTCCTAGCATCAGATTACAGCAAAAGCAGGATGAGAAGCACTCTAAGCATCTGAGAAAGAAAGCGATCACATTGCACCCAGCAGTCCCAGGTACTGTGTCTCCAACTCTAATGAATGAGATGACTCAGTTTCCTCCTGTTGTAGCACAGATACCAAAGCTCTGCGGGCAGCTGGAGCCCCTGTCCCCATCAGCAGGCAGCGACGCAGACTCGCTGCAGCCGCCTTCGCTTCCCCTTGCAGTAGAGAGCAGCTGTAGAAGCAGAGGTAGGATGTTACCTCCTTGAAGTAATATCTGCTCCAAATGCAATCCCACTGTGGGAGCCCTACTGAGGCAGAGCCAAACCCTCCATCCATCCCTTCAGTCCCTGGCTCCTCGCTGCCAGCCCTCCGGCTCCCAGCTGCAGCTCCACACCAGCTAACAGAAGGTTAGGGAAGTCAGGGTGTTTGCTTGATGATTACCCAAGAAAAACCTCCACTAACTCCTGTTAGGTCACTCGTACAGAGAAGACAATAAACAAAGCAGGGAAGTCTCCTAATATTTTTATTGTTCCTTAGATAACTGTGGATAGTACAAAGTTTTCCTCTTAAAAAAAATTAATTACCTTCACACTTCCATAGACAGGGCTTCCCATGGGAATCTGATGCCACAGAATTTCCAGGGAAGCGATTTCCAACCACCATAATGCTATGCAGATAGTATAACAGTAAGAGAATATTCTTGTAATTATCAACATGAAATTGGTTATCTGTGTATAAGGGTGAACACTGATCTTTTTTTTTTTTTCTTTTTAGAAACAAAACCATCATTTATTAATCCAAACTACATCATTGCATTTACAACATTCATTGCATAAACTGGACATACAAAGTTTTGCCACCTCTGGTAAATAACAGACATACATTATACAATATATTTGCTGAATACATAAGTTCAAACAATATGGGTACAACAACTTGTTCATAATACATACTTAAACCATCGTGTTTAATAAGTTACTAAGACACAGATCCATGAGCTACTTCGGGTCTCAGCACAGTTAATCTAAGTGACAAGAACACAGTTGAGAGACAGTAGCTGCAATGGAAGGCGAAGAAAACTAACCTGTGATAGGTCTTGTTCAGACAGCGAGAGCTCCTCACGGGTCAGCTTTGTCTGCTTAGAAATACAAATCACACATCCATCACAGCTGACCGCAATGCCGGGAAAAGGTCCATGCAACCCACACACAGAAGAGAGCGAGTCTCCCAAGGATAAACTTTCAACAGTCATTGCCTTACTTCTTTAGTATGTACTATAGGTTTGCTATCGGAACAGAAACGAAACAAAACCCAAAAACTTAAGTGGTTCTTTAAGTGCAGTTCCAGCTGCAAGTACATGGTTATTCATGAGTCTATAACACAGGGCCAGACTTCTAGAAATGTAGAGGTAATGCTGATCTGTCAGGTTTATGCTGAATAATCCTCCATGACGTTGGTCTTAATTTTGGCAGCTGTTTATACATTTACTTATTTAAAGAGTGTTTCCTCGATATTAGTATTTTTCTTTTAAAATTAATTTCTCCCTTTTTTCCTTTTTTAAATTTTTTTTTTTTTTCTAAATCAGTTTCTAAACAAGGATGGACTACAACTCATCAGACCTGATGACGTGGAAGAGGGTGACATTGTAAAGTATTTGGTGCCCGTTGTTCCAGGCATAGAGAGCCCGATCCTTGGGGTTGTAGTCCAACATGGAAATGTGCGAGTACTTGTTTTGGAAGGGGATGTCGATGTACTCATAGGTGGAGGCGTTGGTCTGGTAAGCATAGTGCACCTTGGTACCTCCCGAGTAGCCATTGGTGACGTAGAGCGTGCCGCAGATGATGAAGGCCTCCCCGGCGCTGCGTTTCGGGTAGCTGGTGTTCCAGGTCTGGAGGCTCTGCAGGGTGTTGGGGTCCAACTTGCTGATGACGATGTTGCCTGCGTTCTGGTTGGTGGCGTAGACGGCCCACAGCCCGTTCTCATCCACCATGAGGTCAATGTCCGAGTGGCCACCCCAGGCGTAGTGGTACATGTTGTTGTAGCCGGCATAATCCAGGCTGCGAGTCTTGAGAATGGTCTCTGTTTTCAAGTCAAACCTGATAATTATGTGGCTTTGGTATTTATTGAAATAGATAGAGCCATTGTAGACCACTTGACCGGTGCCTGACCATGGGTGAGGGAGACGGTGAGAGGTAAAATTGTCAGTATTCATGAAATCTGCCATGGATTTATATTCGCGGACGAAGCGGTTGTTGTGGTAGCTGTCCATGTACCAGACCTGGGCAAGCAACAGAAACACGTGGGGTTAGAAAACAGCAGAGAAATCAGCAGAGCCCTTGCACGTCACCCTTGAAACTGAGCTGGGAGCAAAACCCAGAGCAAAGAACCCAACCTGTTGGAAAATGATGTGTCCAACACCTGCCACCCATGCCCAGAAATAAACCAAATTTTCAGAACCTCAAATCAGACAAGAAATCAAGGGAATAGTAAAGATTTCCCAGGAGGAAACCTGACATCTCCCCAGGAACCTGTGAGCTTAAGCTGCGTTATGGACACTGTCCTTCCAGAGGGCAATTACCAACTTCTGTCTGGCTAAACCCAGCATATATGTTGACGCTGCTTCTGCTCCCCGAAAGCCCCAACGTGGCAGCACTCAGTGTCATCAGCTGCTCTGCAGGATTTCCATTAATTCAGTATGCAGAAGCGATGGATGCGATCGCTCCTTGTCAAGGAAATTCAGGCAAAGTCCATATTGGTTTAAAAATCCTACATTTCTGCATCAAAAGCTGAAACCAAGGCTGCCACCATATGATACAAAGACATCAAAATCTTGGTATCAGTAGACGGAAGAGAGATTTTTAGATCATCATTTAAGTGCCAGTTCACTGGGGACACTGTCTAGACTCCTTAAAAAAAAAAAAGGCTTTTGTCATATGAACCCATTTTGAGGCAGATGACAAAGCTGTGCAGTTAATATAAAGAAGAAATATCCAGCCAGCAAGTGACATTCGGTATGCGGTTGCTGCCTAAATAGAAGATAGCTGCTTGCTGGAGGAACTGCTTAGGAAGGAGAAAAAGTAAATTAAATAGCAAGAGGGAAGCCTTTAAGGAGGCAGATTTGGGTAATGCTGTCAAGCAAACTTCTTTTGCAAACCCCTTGCATAATGTGATGGTATCGCCTCTGCAGCGTGCTGTCTCCAGGGTCCCTTAAAAGAGCAGACAAACATTTACACACGGTGTGAGCATGTGAGCTGCATTTAGCTGCTCTGTTTGAAAGGCCAAGTGGGGTCTGCAAAAAACTTTGTTGGGAACTTTGTCCCTCCGTTGTTAATGTCCCTGGAAACACTGCAGAGGTGGGGAATGAGCACGTGGCAGCAGCTCTGACCTTCACGCCTCCGCCGTGGGCACAAGGATGGCTGCAAGTGCAGCAGGGAAAAGCCATGCGTGTCCCTAAGCCCATGGCAGAGAAGTGCCTGTGGCCTGGGAGAGCTTCTGCTGCTGGATGTGGTGCTGGAGAGCATTCCTCACTTAGTGTAATGCCCACCTGCAACTAAGCCAGCTTGCGAAATTGCAAAAAAATAGCCCCAAACCCCTCCAGAAAACTTATTATCTCTCTGCTGCTCCTGTTTCATTGTTTGGTGTTAAAAAGCACACATCTGCTCTGTCTTTAGAGGGACAAAGAGAAGCCCAGAAGAGCAGGACCCCATGTCATCAGCCAGGGCTGCAAGGTGGCAGGACCCAACAGCATTTCATGCTCTGGAGAAGCAGAGATTGATGGATACCAACATCTCATCGCACCGGCTGGCTTTGAGCAACTTTCTCCTGCCAATACACATCAATCCCTGCGCTCAGCGTCCACCCTGATGCCAGGCTGCTCCTGTGGGACTCCCAATTTTCCTCAGTTGTGTTCAATGATTTCATGACATGAACAAATGACCACAGGAACCACCAAACACCTTCTGGGGCTCAGCGACATTAAGATGAACTACCATTCTCTCCGCATCCCCAGTTTCCTACTCTGCCAGGAAGCCAATGAAGTTCACTTAATTGTGTGTTTCTAATAAAATTCACGGTGGATTTATGTATTATATACACATACAGGCTTGTGAAACTTGAGCTAGAGTCCAGAGAAACTGCTTGTCTACTCTCACAACAAAAAGACTCTGCAGAAAAAGGCATAAGGAAGAAAAAATACTGAAGGAAAAAAATACTGAAGGAAAAAAAATACTGGTTTGAGACAAAACCCCCTGAAGCCATGGGGAGATGTTTAGCATTTGAATGCAGCAAACACAGCCCAAAGGGGACAAGTCTGTCCCCTCTCTTGGGCAAAACAAGATGTGATGTGTGTAAATCCTTCCCATCCGGCTTCATAATTTGAGGGCTATCGGTGGAATTTTGTTTAATAACTGTAAAATATGGAGGTGTCATATGGAGGAACCAGTGCCAACCAGCTGGCTGCAGGAGCGAAGAGCCTGACATCTCAAGTCACTGCTGCTTCATTGCTACACATCCCCAGGCAAATGGAGCCACTCCCAGGGGTGGCTTCTCCAGAGCATCCCTCATCCTCTCTTAGCTACAGAAAGCCAATCACGGGGCAAAGCTCTCAAAATAGCTGCCCTGATACAGGACCTGCTGTTGCCCTCCTCCCTTTGATGAAGGATGCTGCATGCAGGAGGGAACTGCCATGCAGCCAAAGCTCTGTGTTTTCTGTTTTGTTTTGCTGCCTGCAAATCCTCAGCAAACACTTGAGATATTTTCCATTCCATCAGTCATGGGAAGCCTGGATTGATTTTCAGCCAGTTACTGGCCTCCTACCTCTGTGGGATCAAAATTGAATGGTCTGAATGGAAAAAAAACCTGACCAAAACAAAGGAAAACAAATCTCTCTGGCTGCAGTCAGTTAATTCCTCACAACAATGAAGGTGGAGCATGGAGGACAAATGCAGTCAGATGCCACTATTAGAGGCGCTGACAGCAAAACAGCAGTGGGGACTGGGATCATGGGTCCCTCTGCTTGGCCCCAGCTCCCTCCTGGCTGCCAGACCCAGATGAGAAAGCCAGTATTTGGTTTCTCCTCCCACAAGGGGACAGACCTCATGGGGATGCTTCTGAGACTACACATACTCATCACCACAGTGAGTTTCACCTGGCCTGGGATGGGATCACTGCAGGAGGCTGCTCAGCCCCCTCCTCATCCTCCCTCCCTGTGGGATCCTCAGCCCCATCCCGCTGCGGAGGAGGCCAGCAGAGCCCTGTGAGATCAATTAGGACCATCCACAAGTTTCACAGGGCACAACCCACGATTTGGTACTTGGATGTAATGAGTTTCCAATGGCCTCAGCCACGTTGGCGGAGGTGGGAAGCACGGGGATGAAGCTGCCAGGGTCTTACCTTGTTCTCTCCCTCGGGGGCGAGAGGGTCTGTCATCCACGATCCGAACCTGGACCCCGAGGTTTTAATTGTGATCGGGTCACTTATTCCTGTCAGCTTGCCACAAGCTGAAAAAGAGTGCAAGGCTGGTGAGCACCACGTCAGGCCACCACCACCACCACGGCTCATCTGGCGGTGGGTCTTTGTCAGCCAGCCCCGAAACCCCAACGAGAGGCACCAGCCACCACCCACACCGCTCTGCCCACAGCTCTCCCCCGCTGATGGGCAGATCTGGTTTGATTTAATTAGAGATAATTACACTGAGAACAACTGTCAGATGCTTATGGTCATTTCATGCCTCCTGATAACAATTGTCCCTATCACGCTGCCCCCAAGAAAACAAGCCTGCCTTGAACCAGCGTGCTGCTGATGTCGCAGAATAGGAAATGAGAAGAGTTGAGCCGGGGTTGAGCAGCCAGGTAGGGAAATCAGCTGAATGGCTCTACTCATTTCTGCTGTAATAGAGTGGGCACAGCCAAGATAAAGAGCCAGACATGTCTATTCTAGCCCTTGCTGGAAACATTGGTTTGTTACAGGTTATGTGAAGGAGGAAGAAAAAAAAAGGTGGGAAATTATATGCATTATAAATCTCTTCCCTGCAAAGACCATTTACGGGCTTGTACCAGCCACCTCCTCTGTTCCCTATCATGTCTGCACACTCAGGAGACACTAATGAATTCATCAGTCTCCTCCTGTCTCCTCTGCCAGGTTGGGCTTTGCCAGCTCCAGGAGAGGACCTAAGTGCAATGGAATGGAAGGCAGGAGGAGGTGGTGGTGCTGGTGGGGTCTCTTGGGTCCCTTAGGAGCTGCCCTGGGAATCCTGCCCAGACTCAGCACCACAACAGGGATGTGCCCCCATGCAGTGCTATGAAGCAGATTTTGAAGCACATTTAGTTGCTCCACACCACTGGTTTCATGCCACTGAATTCTATGGTCTTCTCAGCACGTGTGTGAGCCCAGCTAAGTGCCTTGCTGTGGTTTTACACCCTAAATACAAGGTGAAGCAGCAGCATTTCTCCTCCAGCTTGCTGTGCCAGCTGCCCCTGGCAGCTTGTTTCCCTTCTGTGTGGGTCTGTCCCCTGACACCAAACCCAGCACCCTTCTGGGGACACCAGTGAATAGATGCCTGCAATGCTACAGCCTCGGCGTCGAAGACGCAGCCACATGCCAGTTTCCTATCTCCAACAATACCCCCAGGTTTCAGCAAAGCTGCCATTCTGCTCTGCAACACCAACATTTTAGCATGTGTGTGCTAAGGAATGACAGGCAAAGAGATGAAGACGCTGTGGGAGGGACTGGGGGCTGGTGTTGGATAGGCTGTTGCTACAGGAGCATGCATTTAAATCCTGGACGCATTGAGTGCAGAGCTGGTCCTGAGGCAGCATCTCCTGAGCAAGACAAGTTAAAACCAGCGGCACCAGGGGCACAGCCACAGCCTGAAGTTCACAAGGTGTTTCCTGACTTCTTCTTTTTGATGTGGAAGCCCCTGGCAGGCCAGGGAAGGGGAAGGTGAGGCGCTGGGATGGAGGGGCTGCCCAGGGTGCTGGGTTTGCAGGCTGAGCCGCAGCTGCTCTGCGGATGGCTGGAGATACCCAGGGTCGGGACCGCTGGTGGGAGCCTATGCAGGAGCTGCTGAAATACATGTGGAGCTTGGCCAGCTCAGGACAAGGTTCTTCTGCTCCCAATTAGCAGGTAGAATGACAGAATGGTTTGGGTTGGAAGGGACCTTTAGAGGGCACCTAGTCCAACCCCCCTACAAAGAGCAGAGACATCTCCAAGTAGATCAGGTTGCTCAAAGCCCTGTCTAACCCGACCTTGAATGTTCCTGGTACACACACTCCGTGGTATCTTTTAGTGCCTCTCTCCTTGGCCTGCTCTCATCTGCCCCTTCGTATTCCTGGTTGTGGCCATGGGACACATCCACCCACCTCAGCACTGAGCTGTGGGCAAAGGGGTCAACTCAACCTGGGGCATGAAACAGATCAAGAGATTCTTGATATGCACCAGACATAGCCAAAGGGACCATCAGCCATCAGTCTTCCCACAGCCTTCAGACATCAGGCAGATAAAGAGAGATTCCACCAAGGAGCAGAGAGCTTTCCTGGCCTCACTGAGACACAGTGTACAGGAATTTGTCTACTGCATTCAAAACTTCTCAGCTCAGGAGGAGGGCAAGGTATTGACAAGGGGATGCCAAGGGTTAAAATCATAAATGCTTAATGTCTTCCAAATTCCTCTTGCAGAGGACTGGCCTTCCTCTAATCACAGATCTGCTCAACGCTGCCTCCCATTATCACAGCCCTCCATTGCTGTCACTTTATCTCTTTCCTTCCATTTCCCTGGAGAGAAAGGTTGTATAGAAGCTCATTGATTAAAAAAAAAAAAAAGCCAAAAAAAAAAGCAGCAGCAGCTGATAAGGGTAAACTAGTGCTGTTTGCAAGTAGTGAGGCCACATCTCATACATGTTTAGCTGGAGGCACATTCACAACAGCTCTTCAGCAATGGAAGATTGTTGCTCTTACGCAGGGCAAGGTGTTTTCTTTCTATGGTAGGCACTCAAATGGTAGGGGGAAGTTTCAAATAGGTGCTGGAGCTGGATGCTTTAAGGCCTCTTGCTAGTTAGGTCCCTGAAGCCCTCACGGGCTTACCACCCAGGGATGGACAACCATGGCCTCTGTGATCCTCATTCACCCGTCTGTTCCTGCTGAGATGTGCACCACACTCTTAATGCCATCAGCTTTTTACGCCCTTCCATGGGGCCAGCAATCATTACAAGCAGGAAGATCTCTTTACTGGGGCCAGAGGGGACTCTTCTACTACTTCCCTTGGACATGTCACAGTTGGAATTGGAGCAGGAGCTTACAAGCCAGGACTCCTGCATCTCCCTATGCTTCGGCATGAAGCACCCATTGGCAGGCAGCACCTTCAGTCTCAGCGCTGCTCCCCTCTGCGGACGAGGAGCTGAGCATGAGACAGGGGCTTGAGTAGCTGAGCATGGGACAGGGGCTCAGGAGCAGAGCTGGGGCGAGAGCCCAAGGCACCCAACATCCTCTATCAGCCTCTACTGACTCACACCAAGGAGTTTTGAAGGCCTGGCTTCAATTGCCCTAAAACTCCTGCTTGAATGCCCAAGCAAAACCATCCTGTCCTGGGCAGTCCAGCACCTATGGGTGCTGAGCCCTCTGCAGCAAACCTGCTCTCCTGTTGGGATGGCAGAAGCATAGGATGCTGCAGGCATTTCAAGTCCCTCTGAGACAAATGTACAACAGGAAAACATGACCTGGCACCCATCCACGAGCCCATGACAGGGGGAAGCCTGTGAACAGCAGCTTTAGGGACACGCATGGAGGAACTGTTTTGCCTCCAGTGACCCCAGCACTATTCATGTCCCTGGACCTGCAGCCCATGTGTGTCCCTGTTCCTGGAAAACAGCACACATCAGCCTCTTCCTAAGTGGCCCTCCGGGCTGGCCCAGCAAAGCGCCTCTACCCTGCCATCCTACAGCCCTGCAGCTCAGGAGAGCAGCAACGAAACGTCACCACCACGCAGCCCCTTCCTCTAACCACACAAGGAATTTTCCATCAGAAGACAGGCTTTCTTCCAGCCAGTGAAAACAAGCACTACCATCCTCCCAGGATACTAACACCCCCACTCCATATTTCTCCTCAGGTCCAGCCCACAAGCAGCGTTTAGCAACTCGGCAGCAATTTATCCACCGACGCAGCCACCGTGCCGACACCAGCCCTGTCTCCTTCCAGACTCCACAGTTCTGCTCAGGCAGCTGCTGTTACAGCTGAGTGCATTCCCAGCCTGGGCTTCCCATGAAGCTGAGGTCTGATCTGTGCCTCATCTCAGTCCCAGCCCATTGCAGCACGGATGGAGCTGCAGCGGTTGGGTAGGGTCCTGCCCTCAGCTCTGCTGCTCAACCAGGAGCCCTCCCATCCTAAAAACATCTGGGATGAGCTGGCAGGGCTCTGTTCCCATCCCTGCACCAGCATTGTGGGCTGGGATTTTTTGTAAGAGTCAGGGAAAACTTGTGCAAAACCACGAGCCTGCAGAGTGCAGCCGAGTTAAATCCCCCCTTGGATCAAGGAGTGACAACCTCTGCACTCCTCCAAGGCTCCTCTCAGGAACATTAATGGAAACATTAAAATCCCTGTATAAATAGTGATCTTTAAAACTGCAAACAGAATAACAGATTGAACGTGCCAATATTGATTTTTTTTTCCCCTTCACACCCATGCTGGGGTCAGGAAGCGTTTTCACTATTGATCCATCAATAACACTCAGGAAACCCAAAATACAAACCAGGACCTTGTCTCAGGAAAACACCACTGTGCTGCTGAGCATCGGTGCTTCCTGGAGGATGGGGAGAGGTGAACCAGGCAGGAACATGGCATGTCCCCTTCTCTTCCCTTGTCCCGTGCTTACTGCAGCAGCTCCCTGATCCTGCTCTGGGCAATCTAAGATGTATCCTGACCTCTAGCAGGTCACACACACCAGGTGAGCAGCACTGCTGGCCCATGGAGGAGCAAATCTAAGCTAAAACTTGCTACTTGAAATGTCAGTGGATCCCTCTGAGCAGATAATTTGCAGCAACCAGCAATCCACAGCAAGCAGGGCCTCATCATGCAACAGCAAAGTGTCTGTAAGGTTGTTATCCCAATTTAACTCAATTAACTACCATTTTCACTGGTTTACACTCCGGAGCGATAAACAGCATTGGAAATTCAATCTGTGCTGTTTGCTGTTAAGTGACCAAATAAATCACCCTCCTCAGTGAGCAGCAAACCCTCACAGGCAAACCCTTGTGACACTCAGTGTCTACCTCCATGAACACCCAGGGGTGCTGCAAAGCCCCCAAGGTGGAAAAACTGCCCTGTCACCATGGTCACAGAGACAGCAAGAGGAGAAAGAAGGGACACAACCAAAAAGCCCAAATAAAGCCTCAAAAAGACTAATAAAATACCCCAAAAGTTTCTAGAAAAAGCTGCCTGCAAGAGCTTGCCATCCTAGCTGTCTCAGTCTTACCTTGACTAATGCCTTGGGTGGACGTCCCAGCTGGAGGACCTGAGCATGGGTGGGATGTGGTGAGCCAGGACATGGCCCAGAGCAGAAGAGGTTAGTGGTCTAAGAGGGAACTATTATTTTTGGAGCCCTGAATTGTTTGGGACCTGCTGCTTGAAGTCTGGCTGGGGTCTGTGGGAGGATCATCACAGCTTCCCTGGCTCTGGTAGAGCCAGCCTGGGCTGGGCAGCTCCACCAAGGCCGGATGGAGAGGTGGCACGGGGTCCAGGACAGCTTTGTGTAAAGAACTATCCCTGGGAAAGGACTTCCACATCCCAGTCTCAAATCCTGTGTCCTGCTGCTGTTCCCTCTCCCTGTCATCCACAGCTCTTCCTCATCTTCAAGATACTGGCTGAAGGCTATGAATGGAGCAAGTGCGTCCCTCCTCAGGCATCATCTCCTCTGATCTCACCCACCTCTGCCTGTGGAGGAATGAGAAAAGCCCTTTGCAGGGCAGAGCTGCCCCGTGCTGGAGGGTGAGGGGATGCTGGGGATTTTGCTACATGACCTTGGTCAATGAGATATTCCCACGCCTGTTCTCCATCCTTTCTTATCTTACCCACCGCAGGACTGCCATTCCTGAGATGTCTGTATGGTGACCACATGATAAAGCTCCAGGAATTAGGTACTACTGGCACAGAATGCACCAAGTCATTACAACCTCCACCAGTTCTGTCCCCATTAAGCTTTCAGGGTGAAATTCAAGTGGGTGAGGACATAGTCTGGACTTCTCTGCCACCCCCAAACCCTGCTGCCTTCCCCGTGACCATCACGGGGTGAGGAGAGGGACCACAGGCATGGTGCAGAAAGTGACAGTGTGACTCACCTCTGCCTGCTCTGCCCTGAACCAGGCCTGGGCATATCAGCACTCCTTAATAGAGGAGAAAGCACCTCACTTAGCTGAGGGGGGTGGTACCTGCCCTCCGGGCAGCTCCCCAGGGGTATCTCAGTACACGACTTGCTGTACACTCAGTTCAAATACCTCTGAGCATCCAGGCTTAGGTGGAAACTCACTTTCCTCTCTGAGATGTCGAGAGGCAGCTTTTAAGGGACACACAAGGTATCAGAGGACAGGAGAGGGAGGCAGCTGGGCATCTGGAAACAAGCAAAAGCAATCCCACCAGCAGAGACAAGAGAGAAACAAAGCGTTACCTTGCCAAGGATATAAAGTGCTCAGAAGAGATCTGATCCTCCATGAAGTTACCTGAGAGTGTAATTTCATATGTGCTACCAAAATAGACTGCAGAGCAGTTAATGTGTTTAGATTACCTAAATTGCTTAACAAGAAAGTCAATAATGTAAGTAGAAATTAAATCAAGTCAGAGCTTGGCCGACAAATGTCGGGGAGATTCCTTGCAGCTGTGCAGTGCCCTTCTACCCCCCTTCTCCACCCTCTGTTTGGGGCCAGATGCTGGGGCTAGCTACAGCTGTGACTCCCCACAATGCACCCACAGGGTTCAGTCAATCAATGCTCTCTGAATGAGATTACAGATGAGTCTCTTGGGTTTTAGCACTGCTGGTTACTTGGCTTGCTGGAAGGGGCTCCCTGCTCAGGGAATGGGAAAGGTGGGGAGGATTTATACCCTGCACATGGCACAGTCCGGACCAAACCGCGAACCCACACCAGCTACATCATGCTCTTCTCAACGGGGATTTGCAAGATGCAAAAGGAAAAGGAAAAAAAGGGGAAACCGAGTCACAGCCTGCACAGGCACGCTACTTACAGCGGCGCAGGGACCTTCGCTGGTGTGCCAGGCCCCCTTAACAAAAAGATTGGACATTGATGCACAAGCAAAAAAAAGGGGTGCATGTGTTTGCTTTGCATAAGCAGTGCCTGCAACAGGCCAAGCATCTCACCAGCCACTTATGCAAACGCTGCACAAAGTCACATGCCTAGTCAAGGGCCCGATCCTGAAGCACTTACGCCACCAGCAACATTGGTCATGCAAGTAATCCTCGGCAGGACTACTCCCAAGATTAATGTTACTTAGAGCGTAAATATTTACAGGATCGAGCCTGGCTGTGCCAGCTCATCCCTCACAGCCAGGCAAGGCACAAGGAGATGTCCAGTCTAGCATCTCTGCCTCCAGACGGGATGCGTGGTTTAACACCGATGGTGTTTAGCCAGTTGCCACCATGTTGTTCTGAGCCTACCTAATTTTTGCATGCATGCACGAAGCCTTTCTTCAAGATTTGACACTCTGTTCTGAAGCTCTTCGTAGTCATAGGCGCCAATCTCTTCCTGGAGTTCGTTTAGAACTGACGTCAGATTCTGGACCTCCTCTTTAAACTGCAATACCAATTTTGCATCGGCTTTGTACTCTTCCAACACTGGTATCAAAGGCCTAAGTTCCTCCATTTTCGCTTTTATTGCCTGCAAGGTTAAAATAAGCTCGGTTCAGTGCTATGCGTGCAAAAATCTGCAACACTCTGCCTTGACCTGGTTGCTTCCTACGTGAGTGCAATGTTCATATCCCACAATTATTATCATTAAAATTATTGTAATTATTATTTTGGTCCAAATGATGTATTGGAAAGAACATATTAAACAGGCTGCAGAACACCAAAATATTTGGGAAAGGCCTTTATTTGTCATTTTTAGAATGCAACATCTTAGGGTTACATGCTTCAGATCACATACACAAAGAGTTCTTTTTTTTTTTTTTTCTTTCCAAAAAATAAAATAAAATAATATATATATATGCATTGACAAGGGTTTCAAACTATTCATGAAATGCATCTACAATTGCATGCAAAGGAAGATCTCGGTTGTGTGGTTCAAGGTTCCTTAGTGAGATATGGTGCTAATTTGGAAAATAATAAAAAAAAGAAAAAGAAAAAAATCAATGCATGGTGCAAAATGCTCTGTGGCCCTCTTTTCATGGTTACATGGGAGTGAACTGCTTCTTCAGTCACTGCAGCATTGAAAAAACTTGCTTTTAAGTTAGCCCTGTAAGCAAGAAAATGAAATACTGTTGAGGATCTAGCTCACTAACCTGCCTTATATAGATAGCCATTCATAGACAAATAACTCTTACGGCACTAAAGAGAAAAGAAAAAAAAACCCCACACAAGAGCTCCAAACCACTCACATTTTAATGCTGGCATTAGCAGAAACAAAATGCTGTGGCTGTTATTTAAAATGGTGCTTTGGCAGCAAATTAGACAAAAACCCCTTACTGCTTTTAGGCATGCTATAAAGAACATAAAAATCAAAGTCATTACCAAATTTATTTTGCAGAAACGAAGACTTGGGGTTTTCCCCCCCCCCCCCCCCCTTTTCTTTCTTTAAATTAAATGAAGGCCTTGTTTAAAGGCACGGTACGCAGCATTTTGTTAAAGGTGCTTTGCTCCAGCAGCTAATGAGTAGACATAAATATGCATGCACCTAGCCGTTAATGAAGCATGTTAGTATACACAGGATACCTGGTGCTGCTTAAACCGCTGCACAGTGGCCAAGTTCACAGCGCTCAGGGCTGTGACATCTGTCTGCTGAAGCAGCTTGGGGATCAGAAATTGGTCCTCGGCCTCATTCCTTCCCTTCCCATCCCCTCCTATTTAAGTCACTTTCCCTCCTGCGGTTGGCGTTTGGGGAATATATTTAGTCTCTTATTTACTTGCACTTCCCGGTGCAAGCTCCCTGGCAGGCAATGGGGAGGATTAAACTCAGCAGAAAGGGGTGGGGGCAGGGGGGGGAAGAAGGAACAAAAGGGGAAAAAAATAAATAGAAATGAAACTCATGCTTCAGTCAGAGAGAGGGTCTTTACATCCGCGCTGCGGAGCTAAATTAGGGACCTGAGGTAACTGGAGGTGGGGAGTCGGAGAGGTGGAATTGGTGAAAAGTTTTAAGAAACTTCTTCCCAGAGGTTTTTTTCATATAAACTTGGCATTTTGGTATTTAACATATTAATTAAAAAATAAAATAAAATAGATCTGCTTTAAAGCAGCAGCCTGCTGGGCAGCTGCTGGGAAACAGGGATGGGAACCAGCTGCCAGGCTGATCAGAAATGTGCCTGGGTTTTACTAGGAATCTTCTCAACTTGTTTTTCCTGTCTATTAATCCAAAACATTACTAAAAATTGAACCAAACATTGCTGACAGCTTCCTTCTGGTTATCTAAGTCGTTATCAACCCAATGCTTCAAAGTTCAACCATTGATCACAATGACAGCTTCATTTAGAAGACTGGTATCTTCTCATTGGTGTGACACCAGGACCAAACACACATAACACACCCAGGCAGTTTTCCACCCCAAGGACGGCTGCAATAATTGTACTTTGGTGGGTTGTTTTTTTTTGGGGGGGTTGATATGTTTGATCGATTGCCCTGTTGCTATAACCACCCCAAGGAGGGAAGTGATTTGGTGACAGCCCACTATGGTTTGCCATGTGCTGTAGAAATCAGAGGTCCATCTCCTGGCTCTCACCAATGAATTGGGTCTCAGGCACTGGGAAACCCACCGTGCCCTGGCCTCAGCTGCCCCAGGGTCTCCCTGCAGACCCCCTCTCACAGAACAATCATCTGCTGCCCTGTTTGGGGCACCCAGGTGGTTCAAGGGTATAGGAACACAGAGATTTACGCTTTGACCCTATAGAAAAATGTGTTGTGGCTGAGGATGCTGCACCTTGGATCTGGCCATCCTTTGGACAGGAGGGAGCTGCACAGGTGGGTGGCCACCAGCACTGCACATGACCGGACCAATGGCTATGTGAGCCAACGGGACACTGGCCACAGTCCCACGCGCACCCCACTAAATCCCTGGCCACAGCTTTGTTAGCAGTTTGGAAAGTAGACATACCTTAAACTGCCTTGCCAGGTGCTGCTTGTGGCTTTCTTCCACTTGCTTAAATTTTGATTCCAGCCCCCTCATCTGGTTTTCCATCTTCTCAACGTACTGTAGGTCTCTTTGAGTCCGCCTGTCCAACACCTCTATTGACTGGGACATGTTTTGCACCTGCCAAGTGAGAAGGGGTTCATTAAGAAGGTGTCACTTCCCTATGGCAAAGCAGCCCCAACGCTGAATGCTGACCTTTTCCTACACGGGCAACAAAGCTAAAGAGTAATCAGCCTATGCATTATTTACTAGTTAATCAACAGCATCTCATAGCATCATGACCCCCATGCTCTAAAATAGAGCAAATCGGTTTCATCAACATTTATTCTGCTGTGCTGCAGGGAATATTTTAACAATCACACATGCAAATAAGGGTTGTAGTCAAGCTAAAATGCATCACTTGCGATGGCCTCTCTGAGAGGCTGGGATGGCACCCGCCGTTGTGCAGAGAGCAGCTCTTAGCTGAGCAGAAGCACATCTGGCTACAAGAAACACTTCTGCTGAGGTGCACATTATCATTTCTTCGCATACACAAGTGACACTCACTGATTGCCTAAGTGCAAACTTTACTCCCAGCTAGTAAAAACTTCATTACCCAAACAGCCCTACTGTTTATACAGCATCTGCCACAACAAATCCAGCTGCAGGTGAGGGCACCCGGAAGCTGGGAAGTACCAGGGGAGCTCCTGCTCTGGCTGGCCCTGCTGATACCTGCCCATTTGGGCGGTTGTGCCACGTCGGCATCTTTTCTAGCCGCCCGATGCCGCATCCCCGCGACTCCCCGTGCAGCACCCATCTGGCCCTGCTGAAGGAATGATGCAAGAAGGTTGGCTGTGCTCATCGTGAGAAAAAGAGCTGAAGGTGTAAGGAGGGGAGGGAAGCACTAGCTAGGCTGACCTGATTTTGAAGGTTGGCTGCCATCTGATTTATTAAGATATTCCCTTCTCTTGTTTTTTCAGGCTAGGGGAGGGTAAAGGGAAGCTCTGACTTCGTCAGGCACCTAAGCGTCTATTTAGCATCAAGCAATGGGTGCAGTTTAAGGTCTTTGCACCAGGATAGTTGGGTTTGTATGTTAACAGGGCTCACCCCACTGACCAGTGTTCCTGCCACTGCCGCGTTACCCACTGAAATAACGGCTGTAGGCATCAGTGGGGATGACACCTGTGTTTAAAATGATTCAGGCATCCAAGCACGCTGCTGCGTCATGGCCCTAACTAAAGGCATCCTGGTTCAGGTCTCTTCATCTGTGGGTGTCTGAGTAAAACCCAAATATGAGCCAGCACTGTCTTAGTGGATTCGCTCCAAGACACCTCCCAGAGCCTGTGCTGCCACATCCGCTCCTGTCTCCGTCCTCGCCAAAGCCCCATGCAGACAGGCTGGGATGGGGAAAGAACAGTACAAGCGCAGTGTTGCCTCCAGCAAATCACACTGGGCTGCTCTGACTTACCTTGAGTGACAGAGCGAGGGGACAGCAGGACGCCTGCATGCAGTCAGGTCTCGGAGACTACTTGCTGAAACCAGGATAGGTCAAATGCCAACTTTGGCACCTGCATCTCTGAAGGGATCAAAATGCCCATTGCTCATGCACGATGACAAGAAAACTATTACAGGGAACTATTAAAAATGTATGGACAACCTGTATTTCAAAGGCCAACAGTGAGGAAACATTTTGTACAACGGGTACAACTGCCCTGG
Organism: Zapornia atra; assembly: GCA_013400835.1. Lineage (NCBI taxonomy): Eukaryota > Metazoa > Chordata > Aves > Gruiformes > Rallidae > Zapornia > Zapornia atra. The sequence continues at coordinate 171,073 of VZTU01008968.1, forward strand.
GGATCTTCCTCAGTGAAGGGGAAACTATTTTCAGTCTCAGAGTCCCAACACATCACCCAGAGATGAACCAGCACCCATCCTGACTACCACCAAGGACCTGCTCAGTGAGGTGTGAGGGGCAGGGAAGAGCAGAGCAAGACCCTCTTGGTTTGAGAAGGAAAAGAGCAAACCTGAGCTGGGCCCCAAGCCCATGTGGCTCCTGTTCAGCTGTGCCTCCCCTGGGGTACGTAAGCTCACAGCAGACAAGGCTGGGTGCTAATTTACCTGGGCTGGATGCAGAGGAGTTTGAAGACCTCTCTCTGCCCGAGGCAGGAGAAGGGAAGTCTTAGACAAGCACGACTGGTCTGCAGATTACTTTTATCCTGGTAATCCAGTCTATCCTTTGAGTCAAGCTGCATCTACACAGGGGAACTGTTCCAATGGCTTGGAATAGGAATGACTTGTAGGGATTGTACAAAATTGATCTAATTTATCCCACTAATGCGTAAGCCCAATTAATGGCCAAGCTGCAAGTAATCTGAAAAGAGCATTTCTGTAATGATACACTGGTGTCTAACCCTGCAGGGGCTGAGCAAGGCTACAGGGTGCTTCTTACGCTGCGTCTTGGATGGCAGAGAGAGACAGAGAGACAGACAGACTCTGTTAGGAAATGAATCAGAGCATCTCGCTCAGGCTTGTGCTCTGAATCACCTCTGGAGGAGTCTGCCTCTCCCCTGACTGCAGAGGAAAATAGCTTCCTCACATGTCTCTAAACTGAGAGGCCTAAAATTAGTTGCTGTGCTATTTTGGGGACACGTTTTACAAGTCCAGGCTCCAGCTATTTGTTGCTGATATTGTTTTCAACCAGGCAAGATTCTGGCCAGACTTGTAAGAAGTCAGTCTCCATCAGTCCTCATCTCTGCGTGCTTCATCAGCTGAAGATCTACTTGTTTTCCTTCATTAGCATATTAAGCCCTTGATCCAGCACAGTACTTTGGCACGTGATTAGACTTCAATGAGTCTGTTCACAGCCTAAACTTAAGCATGTACGTAAGTGCTCTAATGAACTGGGACGGAAGGATACAGTCTCCCAAATTCCCTTGGCTTCATCCATTAACTGCTATCCTCAAACAGCAGCTAAAATGGTTTTTTGCCTCCATTGGTAAAGCATGGACTCTGAACATGAAATCTCATTTTCCATCAAGCGAAAGGGATTGAGATGTGTGACTGTCTTGGGGGAAAAAAGTTTAGCATTTGAAATAGAAAATGGATACAAATGGAACTTCCAGTCCTTTCTTGTCATCTTGTTTGACAATGAGTTGTTTCAGAATTAAACTGGAGTAATGGAGGGTCGCTATCAGCTTGGTGGCTCTAGTGAGATCCCTATGGTCAAAGCCAAGGTTTAAACCCTGCTCAGGCTTCCCTGTGGATCAGCCTCTTGTGCCAGTTTAAAAGAGCTATTTTCTAAGCCCACCTTGGGTTTGAATTAGGATGAATCTTTAGCTTTGGGCAGTCAGACAAACTGGTGGAACAATAGCACGAGACACCTTAGGGGAGATTCTTGTGGTCTACAGAAAGAATTAGCAGAGAGGTGAGCTTGGCCGATGGACCAGGACATTAAATGTTCATCTTATAAGGTCTGTAGAAGGCAAAGCGAAGTCCAAGAAGAGATGTCATTGTCCTTCCTATATACACCTCAGAGTGAATATCAAAGCAACAGAAAGAACTGTTTAATCTGGAAATCAGTGCTGGCAAAGAATAAGAATTGGCAGGAAACCAAAAATGGTTTAACCAGCAGAGGAGGAAGTCCTCCCAGATAACAAGGCCAAAAAACCAAACAAAAAAAATCTGTTTGAAGATAAAACATAATCTGTTTATGAACAGGATTTAGGTGATGCCTTGGTTTGGGTCCAGTCCAAGATCTGGACTCAGCACCTGACACATACAAGGCTGGAAGGACTCCGCGTACTCCAGCCAAGGATGAGCTCAGACACCTCGGTGTCAAAACATGGGCTGAACAGTTTGTGCGGTGGCGAGCAGACCTGGCTCCCCTCGCCTCACTTAACGCCTGCTCCTTAAACTGACGGGGTGCCCAGGATTCACTTGCAAGCAGCATCATCTGCAGTCTCTATGCATATGCCTGTGCCCACGTGTTGAGGGCAGCTCTGAACCTCAAAGTACCTTCAGCTGCTGAAGCCCCGGTAGAGAGGTTTGGTTTGTGTACACACACACAAACATGCAAAGGCAGCTTATTTCTTGCCCATAAAAGCAATGCCTTATTATTTCCACAGATGACTGCCAGTTCTCCCTTGAAAACCCAAACAGAACTACTTCTTGACACATTATGCTTCTTCATCTGCTGGCAGAGAGAAACCAGGAGATACGAGTTTTCCCATCACAAAGCTAGAGTTAAAACGTCAGGTGAAGGAAGGAGTTTTCAGGTTTGAAATCCATCCTGGGAAGCTGGAAGCTCTTCCCTGCAGTTGCATTTTCCTATAGGGATTATCATTTCAGCCTCTCTCAAGATCAGATGTCTCGCACTAAGAGCCTGTTCTTTATTTTGGGGTTTTCATATAGGTTAGCGTAGGAGTGAGATGCAGACAGATTAGCAGGCAGGTAACATATCTCTAGAACACATGCCTTGAAATACTGCTCCTCCTTCACTGTATTCATTGGCAGCCGGAGAGCTGCATAAGGGAAAAATCACTGAGCACTTACACCCTCCGCATGGGAGCTACTGGTATCCCAGGTCTTGTACACCCAACTTGCCTGTCCATTAGCAGAGAGCATGGGGTCAAATCCTGCTCCTTTAATGCATGAGAGCAGTTCTGGGAACATGATGGCTCTCAGATGCCCGTGTCAGCTCCTAATATAACGCCTGCTGCCTCTTAGATTAATGTGCTGCTGGACCGATTGCTGCTATTGCTTAGAGGAGTAAAAGCTTGAGTGGGATTATTTTTAGAAGCCTCTGACATACTGAAGGAGCGTTTTGGTGCTAAATATTTCCTTCCTCACTTCTCTGTCCTTATCACATAGGAAAAATCAGTTAAGTGTAGGTTTAATATTGTTATGAGTGACTAATACATCGACTTCCCAAAAGCAGTGGGATAAAAATGATTTCGTCATGCGCAACGCGTGCCAACATGGCATTAGGGCATGAGGGGTAATTACACATCCAGCACAGGAGCCCACTTGTATTTTAAAGAGAGGAGCACCATTTCGCATGAAATGGCATTTCTTCAATGAAATCTATTATCTGGAAAATTTCTTGTTATCGGGAATGTTTCCCTAATGAGATTCTTTGATCTCTTCGGACAGCAGACTATTAAAAAACTAATCAAGTGGATGTCAACATTAGAAGCACTAACTGTCATTTCTTGGCTATTTGATGTCGACAGCTTGTACTGTTTTATTCGACCTCTTTAATATCAGCGTGGCTAGCAACGCATGGGCTTTGGGTTTTTAATTCTATCTTCTCTCATCTTGTTCAGGCTCATCCTTTGAAACTGCTTGTGTTAATGTAATGGGGAAAAAACCTGAGTAAATTGCATCTCTTGCTTTTTATTTTTTTTTTTAGTGATGTAGTTCAATATTTTTGCTTTGATCTCAGCAGTTTTAACCTGACCTTAGGCCATGGTCCCGTTTCCTCTGCACCTCTAGAAACACTTAAGAGATTTATCCTCCTGACTGCAGCTGATTATTCCCCACTACACGCATGGGGACAGCTACGGCACAGGAGGGCTGGGCCAAGGGATCCATCTGCCCTGGAAATTTCAGCTGAGCCCAGCTCCTTCAGGTTTTTACCCCCCAATTCCATGCCAAACCAAACCATCTTTCCCAGACAGGGTGAACCATTACCTTTTCTAATAGTTGTCTCAGCTGCTTTGTCCTGGCATCACGCGAGCACATCGTCTGTTGAGGTGCCACCACTGTGCATATACAACGTCCTTCGCTATCTTGGGCAGAGCTGTAGACCTGCCAGCTTTCCTCTGGGTTGGTAGGCAACACCTAATTAACACAGGGAAAGACGGATTAAGTAAATGGGGGGGAGGCCTGGTGGAGGTGTGGGAGGTGAAGGGGGCTGAGTGGATGTGGCAGATGCTGGAGCTGTGTTGGAAGTGGAGGGAAACTCCTCCGAGGGCCCAGACGGCAAAATTCACTTGCAATGCAAAAATATGCATTGGGGACAAATAAAAGAAGGGTCTGAAAAGGAGAACAAGAGCTGAAGCAAGAAGGCAATGTGTGTGGGAAAGCAGGCACACCAGGAAAGCCACGAAGCAGCAAGGGCAGTAGCGTGCTGTAAGGCACCGAACGCAGCGGTGTGGGGAACCCACTGCCCAGCCATCGTTACAAAGCCCTTGACTCCTTGACACTGTGAGAAGGATGTGCCCGAGCTACCGGTGAGGATACAGTACCCTGGCTGAGTGCTGAGCGGGGATCAGTTTGCCTTTGCAGAGCTCTCCCGGATCCGGCAGTGGGAAAATCAGCTCTCCTCAGTAAACGGACACCGGGAGTTGCATTTCCTCCCTCCTCTGCCTGACTCCCTCAGGGATGGGGAGGTTCACCAGGCAACCAATTCCCTCTAAGCGTTTGATGGGTCCCGGGCAGGGAAAACAAGCAAAGAAGGGATACGGTCTGGAGGGCACAAGCAGTGCCTCCGTCTGAGCTTCCAGGACATGCTGCAGCAAGGGAGCCCAGCCACAAACACAGCACGTTCCCCAGCCCCTTCATGTACCTTGCTCTGATCTTAATTTTTCTTTGATCTCACAATACTTTGCAAAATACATTATTTAAACACAATTCAGCCCCTGATCGCTTTCAAGGCACCAACGTTTTGCCAACCAGAAGGGAAATGTTCTTTGTACTATTTCAATATATTACAAATAACCTTGCAAATACCCACGTTGACAGACGTGAACTGAGAGAGGCGGCTAGGCAGACAAACAATTCGATTCTCTAGCTAAAACAACCACGAAAAAAGATTATAAATAGGTCTCATACTCCCTGGTAACGCAGCAAAAGAAATAAATCCCAGTTTCATTCACAACCGGCAGAACCACTACATGAAATACTCATCTCGGAAGAGCAGAGCTGTAATACGTTAGCTCTTTTACAAGGCACAAGCATGCAGCCTGGAGGCAGAAGGTGCCCATTTTTCCCTGCGAAGGGAAGACAGACAGAAGGATTCTTTTTCTCAGCCATTTCCGAAGTGGTGAGACCAGGCACCGTACCAGCCCTCCGGCAAAAACGGGGACAGGAAACATACGGCACGACCGAAATACACCGCGACTTCTCCACTGCGTTTTCCAACCCATTAACAACTATTGATTAAGAGCAGGGAAGCGAATGGGATCTTGCAGGACTCGCGCCTGGTGTCCCAAGCTGCTTCGCCCTGCGACTGCAAAGCGGCGACGAGGGAAACTTTGCAACCCTTTAGTTTGAGGCACGGAGGGGGGGGGGTCACCCAGGTAGCACCCAGCCCAGGGCTGGCTAAACCTGAGAGCTGGAGGGGTAGAGGAGAGGTGCTCCCCGCATCGCCATCCCGCTCCCCCATCTCCTGCCGACCTCCCTCCCGCTCCACCCCGGCCGCGCACCGCCCAGACCCCGCTCCCGCACGGCCCCGAGGGGCACTCGGCAAGCGATGCTCCCCAGCACCCCGAGGGGCGGCGGCTCTGCCTCTCTCCGGGCTGCTGCTCTCTGCGGCCGGGGATGGGGGGGGGGCTGCGCTTCCGAAGGGCCTCGCGGCGGAGGAGGGTGGAGGGAGCCTCGAGCAGACAAGGTGGAATTTTGGCAGCCCGGGAGGCATCCAAGTGAGGAGGGTCCGGGCGGCCGAGGGGGAGCGGGGCAGGTGGCGGGCGCAGCCAGCTCGGGGGCAGGGATGCTCCCACCACTCCGTCCCTCTGCCCGCCCCCCCCCACTCCCAGCACTTACTCCCGTGCTGCGGTCCAAGGTGCCGCCCGAGGCCGCCGTGAGTTTGGTGGTGTTGAGCCCCACGAGGGAGGGCAGCGTCTGCGACATCCAGTTGGTGATCATGGCCATGGTGCTGAGGACGACTCCAATCTTGAGTAAAGGCACAGACATGTCTGCGGGGGGGGGCGCCAGGCACCCTTCATTCTGTACCGGCGCCGGGCTCCATGCCGCTGGGG
>VZTU01008970.1:10600-26421 GCA_013400835.1 Zapornia atra
CCAGCCATACCCTTGAAAGGTCCCGTTGGGATAATGCAGGCAATGTCATTTAAAAGGCTCGTCTCTATTTGGTTCCCTGTGTAATTGGCAGCCCAGCGTGCTGGGGATGGGCTTTGGCAGCCACAGCAGCAGGATCCAGCATGGTTTGGAGCCTCGGCCCCAGCATGGCGCTGGGGACCCTAAAAACACCCACATCTCCATTGGAAAAAGGGGCTGGTGGGGTGTAGGGGATACCCTGTCCCCATGCCCTGCTTGCCCAGAGAGGGGGGAGCTGGCACTCCACCTCCTGCCCCCGTCTGCTCTGTGGGGGAGCGAGGAGGGGGAGGACATGCCCTTCTGGAGGATGCCACCTTTAATCCCCAGTAATGCTCTGGATGGTCCAGCAGCAGGGACAGGTCCTGTCTGTGACGTGGCGAAGTCTGAGCTGGTCCCCAGGAGGGAGGTGGAGAGGGGGGGACAGGGACCTGCACGGCCACTGTCACTGGGAGAGAGGTTTACAGCAGGGGATAGAGCTCTTTTTATTATGAATAGATAATAATGATACCAAAAAGAGAAGGGGAGGGGAAAGCCCAAGGGTTGGAGCATCCCCCGTTGCCCACCTACCTCTTGCCTGTGGCCATGGCTACAGCGGGCTCCTTTCCAGGAGGGGACAGCCACCACCACGGTGCCACCACCACGTGGGACATCTCCATCCTCCCCCCGGGGGGCTGGGACCAGTTGGAGCAGCAGGTACAGCCAGCATAACCCCAGGGGAGGGCATCGGTGGGGGATGAGGGAGAGAGGGGACATGTCCCTCCTGCCTGGCTGCCAGCTGGCCTCTGGCTCGTTCCCCAGTGCTGCTGGGTTTATAACCTCTGCTAGGAAATAAATAATTAAATGGGGCCAGGAGGGTTGGTAAAACTCACTGGGATAACTGGGATTTGGAGGGATTGGGGTTTCTTTCCCCATTTTTCTTTCTTTCCTTTCCAGAGCTCAGGGGCATCTTTCTCTGTGTGTGCTCCAGGTTGGTTTCATCCCCAGGGGGTGTCCACACATGGGGCTGGGACCTCTACCTTCACCCAGGTAACCTCCCCACCCGCCTCTTCCTCCTCCATCCCCTCCCTGCCCTCCACATTTCCAAAAAGCAGAGGAGAGGGTGGCACCTTTCTACCCGTGTGCTTCAGCCTCAATTCCTCCACGCTGACACTCCTTTGCTCTTGAGGGACCCAGTCACCTCAATTTCCCTCCCTCCAGCTTCCTTTTCTGTCCTCTGAGCTATTTCTCCCCCCCAGTGACGTTAATGAGCACATTAAACCTCCCCATCCCAGAGGAGAGCCTGGGACCTGGCAGCTCAGAGCATCTTACATTCATCTGTGTCCGTTTGGGATGGAAACGGGACACAGCATTACCCAGCCCTTTGATGAGCCCCTTCAGGGTTGGGTTATCATTTTATATAACCCCTCCTGCACCCCTATAGACTATGGTGCTGACATCTACCCATCCTGGGGAGGCAGCTGGAGATCTGCTAACAAAAAGGCATTAAATCAATATTCCTTGCACTTAAGCCTCAGCCTGTGCCCATCTCGCCTCCAAACCCGGCTTTGAGAGGGCTCAGGCCTCAGGGTAATGGTGTTTTATGGGCAAAACCTGACCTTCTTTGAGGGATTCTTTGCCCCAAAACCCTCCCTGGGTCTCACATCCTGCACCAGGACCAAGAGCATCTGCAGCAGAGGGAAACCTGGAGCCTGCAAACCACCCAGAGGAGCCGATGAGGTGCCCTGGGCTGGGGCTGAGAGCTCAGCTCTAGGCAACCCCTGCTGTTGGGGGAGACAGGTATGGGGGGGGGCATGCCCAGAATAACATCATCACCTCCAAGAAACAGGCCAGTTACACAACTCATTCCTCTCTGGAGGTTTTGGCTACACCCTGGGGCACCCTCGGGACACTTCTGCATCCAGCCAAGGTGACTTTAAACACCCTTATGGCCCTAAGGGTTTAAACACATCCCCAAGCTGGGCTGCCCCGGGTGCCCTGTCCTCCTCCTGCACTTCTAACCCTCTGCTCTGCACTCCTGGCATCACCAGCTCTGCTGGGATTTATCCCACAGACAAATTTGCCCCCAGGGATGTCCTGCATCCCGGAGGGATGGGCAGCCAGGAAGTGCAGAGCTGCTGGGCAGCCATCCCACACCAGCACTTCCTGGATATTTTCCTCTCCCAATTACCCAGCTGGGGAAACTGAGGCACGGAGGTGGGAGGAGATAAAAGGAGCTCAGCCCCACTGCAAAGAATCACAGAATCCCAGCCTGGTCTGGGTTGGGAGGGACCCCAAGGATCACAGAGCTCCAACCCCCCTGCCACAGGCAGGGCCACCAACCTCCAGGCCTGGAGCTACACAAGGTTGCCCAGGGCCCCCTCCAACCTGGCCTTGAACACCCCCAGGGATGGGGCACCCACCCCCTCTCTGGGCAGCCCGAGATCAGCTGGTGAAGGCTGTAGTGTTCTGGGGGGGGAGGTTTGCAGCAGGTCCCTGAATTAGTGCTCCATCCTGTTTGCACAGGGACCTTCATTTTCCCTGTGGGAACGGGGCAGAGACCTGACCAGCTCATCACACCCATATTCCCAGCGATCTGCTACAGGATGGACAGGAGCGGGAACAAGGATGAGGGAGGGGTCCTGTAGACCCCATCACCCCTCCCATGTAACGAGGCAATGCCCCTTAATTTGATGTCTCCCTAATTCCCCAGGCAAAGGCTGCCTGCAGAGCCTCCAGCAGGGCCTGGGCCCGGGCCTGCGCCAGGCCCGCGCCTCGCTCCACAGGCCAATTTGCTGCAGTAATGAGCCCCTGCTAATTTTCCCCTTTCTTAGCAGAACTAATTAGCTGAGGTTCAGCACAACTCTCTCAAGACCCAGGTGCAGGGGCGGTGGAGCTACTGAGAAGGGCTTGAGATGCTGAAATAACACAGGGGCTCAGAGAGAACCAGGGTTTCTCCTGCCCCAAAGGAGCCCAGAGCTCGGGAGCAGCCTGCTTCAAGATCCCCACGTGAGGCCTTTGCTTTGAAAGCAAGAGGTTAAAATGTGTCTTGGCAGGAGAAAGCACCAACCTTTAAACCCACAAATCGCACCAGCAAAGAAATAAACAGCCTGAACCAGCAGCCACTGGCTCCTTTTATCTCCCCCCACCTCCATGCCTCAGTTTCCCCAGAGCTGGTGATGGCCATGCAGCCAAGCAGGAGCCCAGTGGGGAAAAAAACCACATCCTAATCTGGATTTCTAGGCTGGCCCCTCAGTGCTGACCCCCAGCCAGCCCCCTTTAATCCTCCCCAGCTCACACACTTCACTCTGACTTTCCCACACGTTTCTTTTTTATATTTAAAAAAAATAAAACCCCTCAGCTTAGCAGAGAGCCCAGGCCACAGAGTACAGGCTGGGAGAGGGATGAAACCTTCCCAATACCCAGCCATGGAGCCCAAAATTAATCAGCTACAGATTAACCGGGTCAGGATGTGATTTAATAACGAGCCAGGCTCCCTGCTAGGAGGGAGCTGATGCCATCCTGCACTGGGTGCCCCATAAAAGCTGCCACAGCCCACCAGAGGGAGCAGGAAAAGCCAGATGGGGTGAGATGAGCTCTGTGGTGATACAGGATGCTCACAAAGGGAGCTGGGGATAGCCTGGGTCCAAGCCAGGCTTGGCTGTGGCTGAGCCCTCCTCATCTATCTCAGCACCGGGAGTTGGGGTTTTATCCTGATTCAGGAAAAGATTTAAATGGGTTTTGAGGGTGCTGCAGTGGCTTTTGGGGGTGGTGAATGGGCTTTTTGGCAGCTGGGGTCTGCTCTCTGCTGGGAGGTGCAAGGTATTTGGTGTTGCAGAAGTGTTTGGCATGCTTTAGGAAGGGGCTGGGGATGGACAGACAGACACAGAGCACTTGTAAAGTGCAGGAATGTGGGTGCACAGAGTGACCCCTTTCCCCTCGAGCGTCCCAGCTCCATCAGGGTGCCTGGATGGGGATGGGGGAGGCAGCCATCCTGCCCACCCTCACCCTCCTGCTCACCATGGCTGTAATGTGATAAAGACAACTCGATCCTGAATCAATGGGGAACTTCCCCAGTCTTTCTGAACCTGCTGGGATAGAGGTAAAGCTCCCCCCTTTCCCCCACCCCCAAACCCAGTGTCCAGAGCTCAGTGCTGTAACCTCAGCCTGCTCCTGGGGACAGTGAAATGACCTTGTTTCCCCCCCAAAATCTGCCCTGGCAGCAAACCCTGCTGGGAGGTTGTCAGCCAGAGCCAAAAAGGGATATATGGCACAATGGGAAAGCAATAGGAAGCTGCTAATGGGGTGGGATGGATACCTGCATTGATCCCCAGTTCTGCAACAGCAGCAGCTAGAAAAACAGCCCAGGGCAGGGTTTGGGGTCCCAGTGTCCGGTGTCACCCAGGGCTTGCAGCATCCTGTGCTGAGCCAGAGCTGCTGCAGAGACCAGGGCAGCTCTGCTGAGCACACCACAGCAGCTCCTGACCCCACAGACCCCTTGTAATTTGGACCCAGCAGCAAAAGTAACGAAGGCTCAAAGCGATTGAGATGGTGCCAGTGGGACCCCCTCTGGCTCCCAGCAAAGCCAGGCTGAGTGGCAGCAAGCCCCAGCCATGGAGAGTGCTGCATCCTCCCCTGTCCTCTGAGGGCAAACTCATCTTCTCCCCCACCATGGTCACCACCAGCCCAAGAGCACCCAACAGCAACGCAACNAAGAAGGGGGGTCACAAACCCGGCTTTTGCATCCTCCTCATCCTCCTGCAGCGTGTGGGGCACCCAGTTCCTCTGGCTCCATCCTCCTCCTCCTCCTGCTTCAGCTCCGCTGGCCGGGGGCTCCCGGGCGGTGCTGCCCCTTCGCCTCCCGCATGGCCCTGGCAGCTCAGGGATGCTCCAGCCTCTCCTGTGCTGGGTGGAAAGGCGATGCCAGTACCCACGTGAGCCCGGTGGGACTCCTTGTCCTCATTCTCCTTGTGCCTGAAATGGGTTTTGGCTCCCTCACCGGGTCCTGCCCACCACCAGCAGCAGCAGCCAGGACCCCAAAACTCACCACTTTCCTGCCTGCAAACGCACCCGTGGCCTTTGCTGGGTGAGGAAGGAGCAGAGGAGGGGGAGGTGATGCTCAGATGCGGCCCCTCTGTGTCCCCCCACACAGGGCTGCTCTGCCACCTTCAGCCAGGAGGGTGCTGATTTCACAGGGACCCCGTTGTCTGTACCCACTTGAAAGGAAGAAGCCAGAAAATCATGCCCATCTGTTGCTGCCACTGCTGTGGCTCCATCTGAGGTCCGAGCTGGGAGGGGGATTGTCCAGGCCCCCTACAACCAGGCATCTCCTCAGCTGATGCCAACATCCAGGCCCAGCTTCATCCCCATCCATGGGAAAATCCTCCATTCCTGGGAGCTTAATTGCCATTAGCTGCAGAGGGGAGCTCCCAAGCTGCCAAAGCTTCCAGAGCAGGAACAGCAGAGCCCTGGGTGCTTCCTCCATCCTGGGGCCAGGGTGCCTGCTGCTCCATGAACTTCTGCAGGGGGGGGGGGTGACACCTTGCCTGTACAGCACCCGGTGCTGGCTGTACCCTGGATGCAGCCACGATCCATCAGGGCTGTGAGCATCACCTACTGCCTCCAGTGAAGCCACCTGAGCTGCCCTTTCAAGCCCCTGCCTGCTTTGCTGGCAGGAATTGATGAAACTGCAGCTCTTTCCCTTTCCATTCCTTGCCCTGGTCCCTGCAGAGAGCATTGCCTTCTTCCCCTGCCCCAAAACTCCACAAGCAAAGGCAAAAAATGAGAGCATCACCTTGGAAAGGGCCCAAGCACACAGGAGCCAGGTGAATACCAGGCAGGGCATTTCCCAACTGACCTCCAAAACCACCCCCCAAACCCTCCTGCATCCTGAATCCTCCTGCCAGCAGCTTGGGATGCTGAGCCTTTCCCCTCGAGCTTCGTTCCAGCCTGTGTAACTGGGGCAGGTTTCCATGCTGTGCTGTTGGACTGGGAGAGGAAAAGATCCAGATCAGGCTGCACTGAGCCTTGTTCAACAGCATCCCAGCAGTTGGGGGGCTTTAGAGGGGGAACTTGGGGGGCTTTAGGGGGGGAACTTGGGGTCTCCCAGAGGTGCTGCTCAAAAAAAAACAACCCCAAGGGAATGAAATAAAAAGTAAAGAGCACCCTGGAAAAAACCAGGTCTGGAAAATCTCCCCTCAGCTGTGGAGAGAAGGAGATCTTAAAGCTCAAAGGAAAAAGCTGCTCTTTGGGGTCATCTTCTCCCGCCAGCCACAGGCTCCTCAGGTGAAGCTGGAGCTGGTTTTGCCTGGGAGCAATTTCCCTGCTCTCCTTCCACCACCTTTGGAGACAGACACAGCAGCCAAACACAGAGGGGTGTACAGCCACCCTGGGCTGGGGTGCCCAGCTCCCCTCTCTGCACCCTGGGCAGCACCTGAGGGCTGAAGGCAGAGCCATGGCTTTCCCAGCTGCATGAGAGAGATGAATTCCCTCTGGAGGTGCAGTGGGGAATCACTCACAGGGCACAGGGACACCATCTCAGCTGGAAAAGCTGCAATCTTCTTTTCCCCCTCCCCAGTAAAAGCCAGGCTTTGTCTGGCTGAGCCTTTGCTGTGTGGCAGTTTGAGTCAGCTCTACAGGGCTTCCCTCCCCCTGAGACCATGGCACTGCACACACATCCAGCATGAAGCAGCTCTGGGATAACTCTGGGGTGATGCTTGCTTGAACCCAAATCCAAAACTAACTGCAGAAAGTCTCTCTGTCCCCTTCTGAGTCCTTCCACCCAACCTTTATGCCCAGTGCCTGGCTTTCCACAGGCTGTTCCATTAGTGCTTGGAGGCATTCAGAGAGCCTAGACCACTCTGTGCTCCTGCACCAACCCACAAGACCAGGGAAGATGATGTAAACCAGACTGAAAGCCATATTATTCCCCACCACTACATGCAAACTGTATCAAACCCACTGGCACTAGAAGCAGCTTAGACTCCACGTTCCCACTAACCCCCCCCATCCCCTGCTCTGCATCACTGGGACAAGCACTGGGAGGCTGTGTGCTGTGGGGATTGCCACACTCCATCACCCCAGCACCACCTAAACAGCCCTTTTATTTCCAGGTGAGCCCAAGCCAACCTAAAAAGCCAGATTCCACTCACATCCTGGATCTGATGTCACCCTCTTCCCCATCTCACCCCCTCCCCATTTAATTCACTCCCATAACACAGATGCTCCTGCTGCTGTTTCAGGTTCTAAGTGGCTCCTTGGCAGCTCCAGACTTCAGCCTGTCAGAAACACTGAGGAATTCTTTCACCCCAGGTCTGTGTGGTTTAATTTGAGCAGGCTGAAGGCAACTACTGTTTCCTTGCCTGTGTTGCCATCTCTGCAACGTTTCTTGCATATGCTCCACTCAAGCAGACCACAAGGGCTGCTGGTTTCCTGATGGAAGGCTTGCAAAGCATTCCAGCCCATTAAAAAGATCACAGCCAAGGCTAACTGCTTTATTTAAGTCTTGGAAGAGAAGCAAAGGCTGGAAATGCTCAAAGCACAGAGCGTATCTGGGTTTAGGCACCAACTCAGGAGCATCCAAAAAACCCTCTGCAGCAGCACACCTTGGGACAGAGCCAGGAGCCAAATTTGAGCTGGAGAGAAAGGGAAACCTCTTCAGCCAGGTGATTCTTCTACATCTTCATGATGATAAAGCCAAAGGAAAGGAGTGGCTTAATACAGGTGGGGACTTCCCATGGGTGCTGGGCTGAGGTACATCCAGTGTCTCATCAGTGCTGGACAGGCTCTTACAAGCACAGGAAGGGATAGGAAAGCCAGTCACTCACCTGCAGCCCCGTTGGGCCAGCCCAAATGACAGCCCTTCCTCAGGCAAGGAGGATCTGGGGTGGTTGTGGTTGTGGCTGGTGCCTGGGTGCCTCTGATCCGCAGGGAAGGATTAGAAAGAGTTTGTCTCAGGGAAGACTCAGATTCAGAAATCCTACACCCTGGTGAAACCCTACCTTGGCTTGCTGTCCTTGGCTTTAAAGGAAACACAGAGAAGCAGCACGGTGCTGCAAGCAGGGCATCTTCACACACTGGGGTAGCAACTGCCCCCAACAAACCCAAACTCTCCAGTGAGCAGCCCCAGGAGAGGGACTGTGCCCCCCCAAGGGCTCAGCTCCTGGGCTGAACCTCACCCCTCAAGTGATAACTCACTTAGGAGCAGAGTCTCTTCCCATCGTTGCTCCATGGGCAACACACACATGGGGTGAGGGGCTCCCCCTGACAGCAAGAGCTTCCCACGTGGCAGCAGCACCCTGCTTTAAGCAGCAGCACTCACCTTTCAAGACTAAAAGGCTCCAAAGAGTCCAACAGCTCTTACCTGCCCAGTCAGGAGTTGTAGACCAGCCTTTTAATCCCAGCAAGCCATGCTGCTCCCTCAGTGGTTGCTGCACAGCTTCAGGCTTGGGCCTTGGCCTCACTGCTCTTCCCTCTGGAATTCCCAAGGGACACATTTCCTTGGGGACCAGTTGACTTGTTTGCCCTTCCACATCCCAAGGGAGGTCCTGGGAGCCTTTCAAGGGGTTTTCCAGGAGGCACTGAGCATCCCATACTGCAGGCAGACTCAGAAGGTGGCCCTGCACTCAGTTCTGAGCAGCAGCATCAGGTAATGTCAAAGGAGAGGTGATGTGCTCCCAGGCTGCAGAAAGGTCTTCCCATTAGCACAGACCCACCTCATTCCCTGAGCCACCAAGGACCAGCTGAAGATGACTTTGGCTGCTCTGATAGGTCCTTCCAAGCCTGTGGTAGGGTGTCCTGTTCATCTAGATCCCATGAACACATGGGATGGGTTGAACCCACCTGCTTGGTGAGGAGAACAGGAGGAAGGCACATCCTGGAGGCTGCAGGCCATGAGTTTGTTGACCATGGGTCTCTCCACCTGTCCTTGCTATGCCATCTGCGTCTGGGTATCAGGTGCCACACCTGATCCTGCCACAGTCATAGAATCATATCACAGAATCATAGACTGGTCTGGGTTGGAAGGGACCCCAAGGATCACAGAGCTCCAACCCCCTGCCACAGGCAGGGCCACCAACCTCCAGGCCTGGAGCTACACAAGGTTGCCCAGGGCCCCATCCAACCTGGCCTTGAACACCTCCAGGGATGGGGCACCCACCCCCTCTCTGGACAGCCCCTTCCAGCCCCTCACCACTCTCTCTGCAAAGAACTTCCCCCTAATATCTAATCTAACCCTTCCCTCCTTTAGCTTTAATCCACCCCCCTTGTCCTGCCATTATCTACATGAACAGGAGGTGGTGGGAAGGAAGGCCCATGGGCCACCCAAATCATCAGCTTGACCATTCTGCTTTAACCCACCTCACAAGGAAGCCCCAAAGCCTGAAGCTGTTGTCCTTCAAGCCTCACCCAAAGCCAGGCATGCCCAGCATCCCTGGGAGATGGGAGGGCCTCCCAGGTGTTTCCCAGAGGTTACAGTTACACTGCAGTAATGGGGAATCTCATTAAGGACTCCTTCAGCTGCAGGGTGCTAAGGAAGGCACGGGACATATCAAGAATCATGTTAGCATGGCAAGTGGCACAGGGACACCCAGAGAGGGTGATGCTCTGCAGAAAGGCCTGAAGTTGTTACAAGGACGTTGGGAGACTTGATACAAAAGGCCAGCTTATTAATAGCTAATGGGCAAATAAATTATGTACCCACTTGGGTGGATTGTGTTTCTCCCTCCTCACTGCACCCTGCTGCCTCCAGCACCTCCTCCCTCCATGGGCTCTGGCCCACCTGGTTCTTTCTTCCCCTTTAGCTTCCTGCTCTGTGGGACTTGGGTGTGTTCTGCTCATGGTTCAAGGCTGCAGGGCTGAAGCCAGCCTTCCCCCAGGGTCTTGGCTGCCCACATCCCTCCAGAGCAGGCCAGGGGCCCACCGACCGCCCCCAGCCCTCTCAGAGAAGGGTCAGGCAGCTCCCCTGTCACACCAGGGCCGCTCTCGCTCCCACTGATGCCCTGGAAACACTGAACCTGAAAGAGAAGCTCTAGGCAGCCAAACAAAAGCTTCTCTCAGTGGCTTTCTCTGGGCTGCTTGGCAGGGTGAGGCCTGCCCTGCCTGCCATCTGCCCAGCCCCGCCGGGAGCAGCCCGAGCTGCTGGTGATGCAGGCAGCCAAGGGCCAGCAGCTCCACACCGGCCACGCTCCAGCACAGCCCTGGCAAGGCAGAGAGGGAAGGGGAGGGCTGGGCAGCAGCACTGGGGGGGAGAGAAAGGAGGGGTTGTGCACCCCAAAAACCTTGCCCAGAAGGGAAAGCTGAGACTGGCTTGGTAAAAGGAGTTTGGGGGATCTCCCTGTTCCCTGCTCTGCTTGGCAGATGCCTCCAGCTTTGCAAAGCCCAGGGAGGGCATGGCTCTGCCTTGGCATCCCCAGCTGGGATCATGCAGCAGCAGGTTCCAGCAGCTGCTGTGGTTTTGGGCAGGCCAGGACTGCCACCCTGTCCTGTTCCAGTGAGCTCCCCTCTCACCTCCCATGGGGTTCGTGGGCAGCACGCTGGGATCTGCCCGACACCACAGCCAGTCAGGTCCTTCCCATCAGAGGGTCCCTTTTCCAGCCAGAAACGCTGCTCCTGAGCCCACAGGCAGCAGTTCTAGAGGAGGCCAAAGGCTGCTTGCCCAGCATCTCAGAGCCCACCACACTGCTGTCCCTGTGCCCTGGGGCTGGCTCCTGTCAGAGATAGGGGCACAGGAACTAACACCTGTACAGCTTAACTCTCCACTGTTGTTTCAAGCTGGGAACCCCAGGCAGGTCTGTGGTACAACCCAACCCCAAACCAGAGAAGGGGAAGAGCCCTTGGGGCAGAGCCAGGAGCCACATCCCAGCTCTTAAACTGGAGGATGATGGCCCCACCATGGCTNTCATTATCACTTTCTCTGCCCACTCTGATTTCACCAGGCTGTGCTATGCTATCCCTGGGGCCAGGGTGGTGTTGGGCAATCTGATCCCCACCCCCTCCTCAGGCTGTCTATAAACACTGTCACTAATCACCCCAGACCCCACGCTGACCCTGATGAAGTTCCTCCCTGTGAGCCTCCATCACCCAACTCGATGCTGCCCCAGCAGTGGGGAGGCTCCTTTTCCACCCCTGCTGCCTTCTCAGGAGGTTTGCATAACCCAAACCCACGTCACAGCAGCTCCTGGTCACTGAAATCAGGCTATTCTGTATCAGTAATAAGAAACTCTGAGCACCTCTGACCAGAGCACGTGTCTGCTCGCAGTGTTCCCTCCTCCCTGGGGACAGCAGCATCTCAGCCCAGCATCCCTGAAGGATGGCATCAAAGCAGCCACCTCCAGCCCTAATTTAACCACCACAGCAGCATCCTCCACGAAGGGGACAGAGATTGTCTGTTTTCCATCAGCCACAGGATGAGGAATCTTAGACCAGTTTGGGTTGGAAGGGGCTTGAAAAGGGCCACCTAGCCCAACCCTCCCTGCCACGAGCAGGGGCATCTTCAACCAGGCCAGGTTGCTCAGAGTCCCATCCAACCTGACCATGAATGTTTCCCTGGGGCCTTCTCCAGGCTGAATAACCCAACTCTCAGCCTTTCCTCATAGGAGTGCATCCCATCCCTCATTTCAGTGGCCCTCATCCTGACCCACTCCAGCAGGTCCACATCTTTCCTGTGCTGAGGACTTCAGAGCTGGCTGCAGGGCTCCAGGTGGGGTCTCACAAGAACAGGAGATGGGCATCTCCTCCTCCCTCAAATAAAAGGCTGCAGCAGGGAAGAGAGGGTGGGAATACCCCTCCTTGGGTGGCCCTGTGAACTAGGGAAGAGCAGGGTGAAAAGTCTGAAGTTAGGACCTCTGCTAGGTCCTTTCTCCTCCCTGCACACAATGGGGACAGCCAGGAGGAGAGCAAGGAGATGGCCCTGGTTACAGCCAGCTTCAGTGGAGCTGCAGCAGAGGGGAAGGCTCCTTCCTGCCAGGTGCTGGAGACAAGCACAAGGCAGCATCCACCCCAAGCAGCTATTCCTGCTTTACAGAGTCAGCCAGCCAAGCATGGCTTTCCAGCCCTGGCTCAAACTCCTGCCTAAGGGGCAGGACAAGGGGGATGGAGTGAAGCTAAAGGAAGGAAGGGTTAGATTATATATTAGGGGGAAGTTTTTTACAGAGAGAGTGGTGAGGGGCTGGAACAGGCTGCCCAGAGAGGGGGTGGGTGCCCCATCCCTGGGGGTGTTCAAGGCCAGGTTGGATGGGGCCCTGGGCAACCTTGTGTAGCTCCAGGCCTGGAGGTTGGTGGCCCTGCCTGTGGCAGGGGGGTTGGAGCTCTGTGACCCTTGGGGTCCCTTCCAACACAGACCAGTCTATGATTCTATGGTTCTAAGGTGAGGTTACATATGGGGAAACTGAGGCACGGAGCATAGAAAACAGCTGAGCTGCTGAAGCATCCCCTTGCACTGTGCAAGGGAGGGGCAGGTCTGCTTCCTTCACTCCTTCAGTGGCAGCAGCTGGAGGGAACAGCTTTGCCTGTCCAGGTTCTTCCAGCCGAGTCTCCACATCAAGTCCCTGCAGCCTGTTACCATCAGGAAGCTCTTGCTGGTGCCTCCCAAGCAGCAGCTTCTGTCTGATCTGCAGTCTTGCTGGCTAAGGGTGGCTCTGAAAAAGTGCCCAAGAAAATCAAAGTGACTGTCAGTAACGTTAAATCCAGCTGGCAGGGGAATCTCTGCCCCTCCTGGAGCAGCTCCAGTGGGCTGTGAACTGAAAAGGACCAAAACGTCTTGTACCAGGAATTCAGTCCAATAGTGCCCCTGTCTGGGGGCTGGGAACACAGCAGCTTAATCCCAGACTGCTTCTACAGCATGCCACAACACTTCTTTACATCTCATGAGGACAAAGGGGTACCCAACACAGCACCCCCCAGTCCCCAGGGTGCACCCAGACCCCCGCTCCTCACTGCCCAACCCCAGGGCTGTGCTGGTCATAGAATGGGCTGGGTTGGAAGGGACCCCAAGGGTCACAGAGCTCCAACCCCCTGCCACAGGCAGGGCCACCAACCTCCAGGCCTGGAGCTACACAAGGTTGCCCAGGGCCCCATCCAACCTGGCCTTGAACACCCCCAGGGATGGGGCACCCACTACTGGAGGACTGGTGACAAAGTCTTGCCCCCCAAGTCCCACCCTCTGCAGCAGCAGGGATGGCACATGGCAAACTTAAACCCTTCCCCCCCAAAAAAAAGGGCCCTGCATGTCTTGGCAAGGTGGCTGTGGTATCACAGCTCCAGCCAGAGGAGGACAGTGGGGGGTGGGGGGTGTTTTTAGGGATGTGCTACCCACGGGCACACATGCACCAGGAGGGATTTTAAGGGCTCTGATCCCCCACTTCCCTATTGAAGCCAGCATCCCAGCACACAGAGCAGGGGATGACAGGGTCAAGGTCCTTCCCAGGGATGAAAACCCACCTGGCTGTGGGTGTCACACTAAGGGATGCTCAGCAGGACACGAGCTGCAGCAGGTCTCAGCTCGCACAGCCCGTGCTGCTGGGCGTGAGGAGGGATGTACTGCCATCAGAGCTGAACCTGGGCAGGAAAGGAGTCCTCTTTTGGGGGAAAACTCCCTCCTCAACTGAAAACAGGACTGATGGGCTGTCCCATAGCAAGTGTTTCCTCAGCCCCACATGTGTAGGGCAGAGAGGGACAAGCAGTTCTGGTGATGTGTACCAACGGTTGCATCAGCCAGGATGCTGCAGGTACCAGGAAGGACCCTTTTCCCCTCTCCCACCCCCTCAGCTCGCTCACCTGCTGGAAAAAAACCCCAAAAATCTCACTTTTCTGCAGGTTTAGAGCTCAGATGGGCTCGTGCCAGAGCTGGGGAAGAGGCAGGTGCTTTTCCTGGTGGGAATGAAGTGCTAGACAATGAAACTTCCCTGCTGAAGCCTCCTTCCTCCAAAGCCTGGTTCCCAGGGAACTCCCAAAGCTTGACAAATCCTCATGAGACCTGTCACATCCCCTCAGTGCCCAGCCAGGCAGAGCTGATGGGAAAAGACCTGGCAGATGGGAACCCCTTCATGCTCCTTCCTCCCTTCTGTCCCCTTTCCACCCCTCATGTGATGCTTAAAAAGCTGCTGGGGGGTCACTGGTGCCAACCTGGCTCTGTGCAGTGATGCTCCTGGGAACAGGTGCCCTCTGCAAAATTTACCCTCTTTGGGGTAAAAAAAACCCCAGAGGAACCCCCCCACTGCCCACTCAGCACCTCCACACAGCCCTTTGGGCAGGGAGAGGTGACACTGGGACCCTTTTAAACACCAGTATATGCACTGGGAGCTCTGAGACCCTGATAGGCAGCCCAGTGGCTGTGGCACCCCCCAGCCTTGCTGGGGTGGGAGACTAAAAACCAGCACCTGAAGAGAAATGAGGGGGTTTCTCCTAACTCCAGGTGGTTCCTGCAGGGCTGGCTGCTCATTGCTGCCCCCAAAAAATCCCCCTTCCACCCCCCAGCCCTGCTCCTGCCAGCTCAGCAGGCAGCACCACCCCCCCCCTCTGACAGCACACAGCCTGAAACAAGACTCACTGGTGTCAAACAAAGCAACCCACAGAACCCCACCTCTCCCCAGCCTTCCCATTGACAAACCCTCTTCCCCCCCCCTCCCCAGATCCCACAGGGGAGGAGGATGCAGACAGGAGCTGCCAGAAACCTGTCACAACATCCCCAAGAGCTGCTGCATGAGGAACACTGATCTGCACCCTCAAGGAGCCACATGCTGGGCTGTAGTGCTGTCTAACACAACCCCTGCTCCCCTCTGAGCTCTACCTGGCCTTCCTCACCTGCTTTAACCCAAGAGCAGAGCATTCCTGGCTGTCCCAGGAGGACCAGCAGCCCCAGGGCTGGTTGCAGACTGGTTTGCCTTTGCAAAGGTCCTTTTCTAAGCTCAGGCAGGTGGAGCTGCTCACCAGATTATCAGCTTCATTCCTCGGGTGCCCAAATAGCCTGCAGCTTTGGGAGGCTTTAGCTCCCCTGGTGATGCTGATGAGGTGGTTTGGGGGCCGATCAGGACCAGAGATGTTTGTTGGGCTGGAAATGTCGGTGAAAATCTAGGAACTGGGCAGAGAATAGGAAGGAAAAGGGTCTTGATGATCAGCAGCCTGGTCCCAGCATCCTCCTTCCCCACTGCTCTGCTAAGAGGGTGAAAAGGAGTGATGAAATTGTTCAGAGGGGTGGGGGCTGTGGAAGCAGGAGTGTGGAGGAATCTGCAGCATATTCCTAATTGCTGGAAACCACTTGGTGAGCAGTGTGAGGAATCAGCCCCTCTCCATCCACACCAGCTGGGCTACAGGGCTGTCCGGTGCCAGGGATGCCCAAAGTGATGGTGGTGGGACACAGACCCTTTGGAAACCTCCCCCTTGCTCAGACACACAGGCTCAGGGATGAGCCTGGAGCTGGGACTGACACCCACACACGGGGCTGTGCTGGGGCCACAGCATCTCCCATGCCCAGAGAGCTCCAACATGCCCAGGCACATCAGGAGGGGACCAATGTGCCTTCCTGATGCTCAAGCCTTGTGCCACTTAGAAAGATCAGAGAATCCCAGACTGGTCTGGGTTGGAAGGGACCCCAAGGATCACAGAGCTCCAACCCCCCTGCCACAGGCAGGGCCACCAACCTCCAGGCCTGGAGCTACACAAGGTTGCCCAGGGCCCCATCCAACCTGGCCTTGAACACCCCCAGGGATGGGGCACCCACCCCCTCTCTGGGCAGCCTGTTCCAGCCCCTCACCACTCTCTCTGTAAAAAACTTCCCCCTAATATCTAATCTAACCCTTCCCTCCTTTAGCTTC
>VZTU01008971.1:0-54122 GCA_013400835.1 Zapornia atra
TCATTATTGGAGACTGCTAGCAAACAGATCCATCTGCTCCTTCTTGAGGTGAATTGGCTGATAACAGAAATTTGATTTGTCTACCACCCTTATTTTTTTAATGTTTAGTCCCACTTGGTGATGAAAATAAATTATGTAACTAAGAGGCAGGCTATCTATGTGTTCTTTGCATAATCTTTCATGAGCACACTATGATTATCCCATGTTGTATGACAAAACGAGGATTGTTATTAAGCTGTAGTAATATGGGACCTGATGCTCAACTGACTCCCATTTTGTGGCTATCCATCATAACAAAACCATACAAAGCTTTTTGAAAATGCATGCAATGGCTGCTACTTTCCCCTGTCTAAACTTTTCCCAGAGTTTTTAGTTTCCATCTATGATTAGTAATTCATTCAGCATCTTGTTGGGAGTCGAAGGAAACTTATAAACTATTCAGAAAGCAGTGCTTAGTATTACAGAGATGACAATATGGTACTGGTATAACTTTCTAATCCTTTAGTTATCTCTTGGCTATCTCTCTGTATGTATGTAAATTATACATTCAGGAAGGATATTAAGAGGAACACATTTGTGTTCAAGAAAGATGGATTAAGACTTGGATTGGTGAGAAAAAGACTACTAGGACAAAATGGAGAGCACATTATAAGCAAGGAGGCTAAAGAGTGGCATTAACCTGAACTGAAGGGATGAGATTAGAAAGGATTTGTCTATCCACATACACACATTCAGTAAATAGGCTTTGAGCAGCAGCTGAAAGCAGAAGAAAAACTTTGGGTAAATGACAGCATTGGCACCTGAAGAAAGACATTATTCCTGAATCTTAATACAAAGATTTCTCAGTGTGAAGTGTTACAGAGTGCTGGATGAAACTCATGTCTCATAAGACAGAACTTCAAAACAGAGCTTGCCATGTTCATATGATTTAGTTGTATGTAAAATTGAGGAGCTAGACTGCCCTTTTGCATCCTTGTGCTTTGAAGTTATAAAATGAAGCATGTGAAGGGTAGAAAAGGACCATTTATGTTATGGGGAAAGCATAATTCAGCTCCCTTCTTCAGAATGCCTAAGACAAATAAAAGGGAAAAAGCAGATTATNNNNTAAGAAAAATAAAAGGGAAAAAGCAGATTATCTTATTATCAGAGATTGTGTCATTTGGTGTGCACATGAGATGGCCAGGTTAAGTTTGCTCAGGCAACTGTGAATCATCTGGTAGACATAATTTTGCACATAACATTCTATTTTTTAGTGCAAAGTTGTCATGCATTTTACATTATTATTTAAAAAAAAATCTTCCTTTACAGAACAGTAGCTGCTTGTTCCATGTGTTTGAACTTCATCCCCACTGTGAGACAATGAAAGAAAGAAGACAGTCAGCATTCTAAGAGGAGAGATAGGGACCAGTTTCTTAGGTTGGAAAGTGCTTGGGGAGCTTGGCGCATAGCTCAGATTTCCCTAGTCACACTTGCATCCTGCCTTCAAGAGGTAGTTTGGGGTGGCAGAGCTTGAGAAATAGTGAGGGCACCAGGAACTCTTTAAAATAGTCATGTTGTATGTTGGCTGTTAAGATTTTTTTCTGTCTTGCAAGTGAGGAAAGAGGAAATGATCACAGACATATGTATTGGGAATATCACTGAAGAAGAGAAAAGGTGTTTTCTAAATCCTAGGAGATTTCTTCCTCCCAAACAGTAAATGCAGATGGACTTTGAAAAAGTGGTTGAGGAAAATAGCAGGAAACATGTATTTCAGAAATGTACTACCAGTCCCATTTTTAACAAGAAAAAACCAACAAACCAAAACCCAACCCAAAAAACCCCTATGTGACACTGAATGACAAGTTTTAGGTCAGTTTGCATTTAATGGAATATTCCTTATAATTGACGATTTTCAAAGCTGCAAAATGATCCTACACCATTTCCACTTCCTGGAAAGAGAACTGAGTATTCAAATTCCCTAGAGGGAGTAAAAACCTCAGTTTGTTTTCATCTGACCCAAACAGATAGATTTTTGACATTTTCTTTGTACATCTCCTTTTGAAAACTGTTCAGTTTTATGCTTTCAAACTGGCACTGCTTTGTTGTTCTATTGCCTTCCTCCTTCCCTGGCTCTTTTCCCCCTTTTGACTACTTACCGTGTACTACGGTACAAGGCTCAAGGGTGAGCTTGTTTTCTGGGCAGTGTTTGCTGGGGGATACTATCCACTGTGGACTTTTTTTTTTAATATGCATTACATTCTCATTGACATGTCAGCTGGTAAGTATTGCTTGGGATCAGAGGTGTCTGATTAAAAAAAAGTCTAGTAAGTGACACAATGTCCTTGACTGTGGGTTAATGGTACTATCTAATCCTTGTCAGTGAAGGCAGTCATAAGGATTTGTAAGAGATGCAGTAGCTGGCCAAGAATGAAGGCCACAACAAAAATGTATGTGGAAATGCCCGAAAGAGAAATTAGGTTTCTGTCATGGGAAAAGAAACAAGTTTTTTAGGAGCAAATTGAATTAATCTTCCTTAGTGTCCTGAGAGACCTTCTAAGATGCTTTATTTACAAAAATACAACAGGTCTGCACTTTCTGTTTCCGAGTGCAAGGAAATTTAATACTAGGAAGGGCATTCTAATATCTATAGGAATCTTGATGAGTATATGATCTATAATAGTGGAGATTAATTTAGCTGTTCCATTCCTTTGATCATTGTACAATACACAGTGTTCGGTTTGGACTGCATGAATCTTTTCTCTTTGTTTCTTGTGTGGATTAATTGGACATGTCATCCATTGCTGCAAACTACGGCTGTGAGTCACCTAACAACATGGGCTGAGTCTGTCCCTGGAGTAACTCTACTGAAACTAATACAATTAACTGTGGGGTGAGTTTTTCTTTTGTGTGTAGCCCATACAATTACTTCACTAGTTGATAAGGACTTAATTAACTGACTTTGAATTTTCAGCATAGTTTCTCTTTCACTTCAAATAGTTTTTTTTCTGATCGGTAACATATGTGAACATTGACCATATATTACCAAACTCTGTCTTTCTCATTTTCCCTTTCTTGTATGGCATCCCTTTAAATATCTGAAACAGGAAAGCATATATATTGCAGCTAACATGACCCCTTTGTCCTTTTGTTCCCTTCCTCACGCAGTCATTTTGGTACATTCTGTCCTCCAACACAGAAACGTGAGGCATAAGCGTTGTCTTTAGCCTTGATGGGAGAACAAGTAATATCCATTAACATTAAAGGGATTTCAACATATGGCTTGAAGTTTCCCCAGAGATACTATAGAAATTTAATTGAGGTCATCATTAATTTCGATCCTTTCCTTCAGCTGAAGCCTTGAGCTAAACCAACAGCCTTCTCTTCAAAATGCCTGGTTTCTGCAGATGTATGTATTTCAACTGTCTTTTAATAAATTCATTTTCTCCCTGATGAGAAAAGTATGAATTCCAGGGAACAGGACCATTTAAAAAGTAGAAATAAATATATAGTGTGCTTCTGAGTTTGTGTGAGGACTGTGCTGCACCCTGGGCAGTCAGCAGTTAGAGTGCTGGATTCAGCTCTGATGGTTTGTAGCAACCCTGGGGATACCAAGGTGCAGTCACATCTTCTGACTTTGTCAGAGAGAGTTCAGAGTAGTGTAGTTGAAATCAAGAACACCTATGGACACTCTGTGAGAGTCCTTCAATATACAATATTGTATATATAAATATACAATAGCAAAGAAAAAGGGTTTTTTTTAATTTGGGTTGGCAAATTAAGTTAGATAACTCAAGTAGGAACAGCAGACAAGATAATAAAGTAAAAATTTCAACCTGAATAGCAGATGTACTAAAATTCATAGGGTTTTTTTTTTGTGAAAAAAGAAGCGGGGGGGAGGCAGGGAGCTCATTTCTAGCTGAAATGAAAGACAAGTTGACCCAATATTCATTGCTCTGTCAGCAATTGGTAGTTTACTTGGGGTAACCAAACTAAGAAAGAATTATTTTTTTTGTTTTAGTGAATTGCAGGTATTGAATTTGCTAAGTTTATGATGAGGAAGATTTAAATCTGATTTTTTATATTAAAAATCTAACTAATATTGTGTACCTATCTCTTGGGGTAGAAAATATGTAATATGAAAAAGTTCTTTACTGTAGCAGGTAAAGAAAAGCTCATAGTGGAGAGCTGAAGTGAAACATTTCAAATTAGGGATATGATGTTAAAGGAAGGGTATACATAAAAAGTTGTTTTAGTCAAGCATGAATTACGGACACGCTTTTTTTTCCAGTAAAAATAAGCTAATTCCGTAATATTTAAAGGCCTAATACATAGAGAATGTCACAGCAGATGACCTAATAGGTTATTCTGACATCAGCATGTATATATGTGTGAAACTACTTAGGAAATAGAGCAAAGCAGTAAGAAATTATAGCATTTACACTTCTAAGAATAAACACCTTTGTTTATGTTACGATAAGCCTCTCTGAAGTATGTGCAGCTGGTCTAAGTCTAATCTCATTTACACCCATTAAAAGAACCTGTTTTACCCTCTGGTGAAACCAGAAGTAGTCCTGGTATTCCCTGCTGATTTTAATAAGCATCTCCCATCCTATTGATGTTGATGATATAATATTGCGTGTAAGGTAGGCAGGGGGCATTTGGTATTAGTAGTTTTCAAGTAACACTTCCAGGAAGTTAATTTCAGTAAAAAAATTGAGAGTTTGCATGCCATGAAATAGAGCAATCAATACCTACATGTACTGGCTGGAGCTGGTTTTTAGTTTATGGGTACTTTCCTCTCCATGTTCAATATTTCTGAATTTTCATAAGTCTCTGGCTCATCCAGGATTACATTTATCATTGATGCCACCATCCCAGGTAGTGTTTCATTTTCAGCATTCCAGGGTTCTGGGAGTTGAAGCTTTCTATTTGATTTTTACAAAAGGCATATTTCATCTGATTTTATCCACTATAACTGTACCAAGTGCTGCTACTGCCTGGAAAGACACACAGGTAGCTCCTAGACACCACACACAGAATCTTAGGAATATTGTCTCCAGTACTGGGCCACTCAGTTTTAGAATGACAGGGAACTACTTGAATGAATCCAGTGCAGGGCCACAAAGATGATTAAGGGAGTGGAATGTTTTCCTTATGAGGACAGGCTGAGGGAGCTGGGTACCTTTAGCTTGGAGGAGACTGAGGTGTGACCTCTTTAATTCTTACAAATACATAAAGGGCAAGTGTCAGGAGGATGGAAATACTTGCAGGTGAGTGCTGGTCAATGAAAGCTCTGGAACTAACCATGCTGGGGCTTTGGGCTTCTGTCTCTTCAGGCTATGCATAGCATCTTATCCAGCTGCAGCCTACCTTTCTAACTTGGTCCAAAACTTTTTTGTTGTTTACTTAGCTCTGTGCTTGAAAGAAAAAAGTTGAGAGGATGAACGTGATTGCACATTTATAAAATAAAAGAATTAGATTAGAAGGGAATTGTACTGAGCAAATGTAATCTATTTGTGAATCAACAACTAAGCAGAGAGACATCAAGTAAATATTTCAACCTTATTTATCTCAGTTTGCCAATGATGTAAAGTGTCATGGCTCTTTAAAGCAATGGCTAGTTTTAAGGAGATTTTATAGGATAAGGTTATTTCCTGTCCACAGTGGATATGTTGCAGATAAAAATAATGTTAAAAATACCATGTGGACCTAAGACTGATCTAAATGGAGTAAAAATGGCAACTTTCAGTCTTTGTCATTAGTGAATCTTCCAAAAACTCATATAGTCAATGACAATTATGGGTTTGCTACTCGTTGCCCAAAAGTAAGCGTATCAACATTTTGCATCATCTTGTAGGGGCACAAAACACATTTAAGAGTGATCCTTTGTTTAAATCCTTGGATAGTTCCAAGTATTCACATGTTCATATTACTGCTTTAAAGCCAGGCTTACTGAGAGGGTTTCCCTGTGCCTGTTTTGTAAAAGCTAAGTAAGTGTATTTATGCCAGTAGACCCTGACCCTGAGCAAGTCAATGCTCCAAAAATAATAATTAAAAAACCAATTAACAAGGGAATGCCAGGCTGTTATTTGTTTAAGTGGCTGATATCTTTCTGATATCTTGATGTTTCTGCACCAAGTTTTAAAAGTACAGATTTCTTCTCAAAGAATCAATAGTTCTTGGAGTAACTGGTTTGTAGCAGACTTATACAAAACATAATTTAGATCTTGCTTATTTTTCTGACTTACTGGATGCCATGACCCAACCTGAATAGCCTGGGGAGCTGTAGCATGTTCATGATTCGCTTGGGCTAAATTAAAATAAAATAACACCAAGTGATTGATTAAGCATTTTATTTATGGTAGATGCAACCTGAACTTGGAAAGTGAAATGGTAGGTAGTGTTGCCTCTAATTGAAACTTTTAAAGGAGAAAGAGGAAAGAGGGGAAAAAAATACAGAGATATTGTTACCCTTGGATGCCATGATAATGATTATGGGCGTGGCAATCCTCCTGTGGGTGTGCACATGGCTCCTTGGGTTTGTGTATTTTGTGGTCTAGTCCCCACCACTTGGTCATTCCAGTCACGCCCCTTGATGACTTGTATGGTTCTTGTGCCAGAATGTTCTTGGTTTTCTGTGCAGTTGCTATTTAGGTTGGGTGGCCTTGAGGGGTCTTTCAGTTGGTTGTGAGCCCCTTCCTCAAGTGAACGCTGTATGATCTCTGGCCATAGATGGTGATGTAAATATGGAACACGCCCTCCACAATTGGTACTAACCAACATTTCTTTGGTGGTTATTATCATTATGTAACTCATTTCTGCCACAATGCTTGAGACATCCACACACATTAACCCTTTCAGTCTCTCACACTGGTGGTGTTCAGACCTGCTGAAATATTAATAATTGATTAACTGACGCAACTGCTTTGTCGGTCTTCACCAATGAGCTTCACTCAAGAGGAGAACTGTAATACAGGAAAAATAAAAACCATTTACAGGTGATTTCAGCAATTGGCTAGAGTGAGTAAAATGGTTTAAAATGTCTGGTCTTGCTTCCTCACACGCTGTAATTTCACAGTGGGACTTAATGAATAGATGTGAAAACACACTGTACTTGTTGTATGACTGAGTCTAGACAAGCTGCCAAAAATATTTGGCAGAGAAAGTTAAGTCTTTCGTATAGGTCAAAAGTCAGTTCTATTGAACATTGTAGCATATTGCAAAAAGCTGCTGTCCTCTAAAATTTCTCTTGAATGTTCCTGTTGCCTTAGACATTTTAATGGTCTGAATAAGTGAGTAATGGCATAATAATTAATTACCTCTTATGTAAGGTATTTCAGCCAGGGATTTCAAAGTCATGGTTATGTCAGAACCCAAGTACATTAAACCCCAGTGTGGCTTCTTTCTTTGAGAAATAAAGTAGCCTGAAATTGCCAGGGCTTAAACTAAGAAGGATTGAACTGTAGAGAATCAAGGCCACTTTATTTCTCTGGGAGCACAGAGAAGGATGTAATGCGCTTTAGCTTGTGCACTGCAACTGCGTACCTACAGTGAACATATTTTAACGCTCCTAAATACCTTGTGGGACAAAGAAACAATATAGTATCTCAAAATAGGGAGACAGCTTCTTTTTTATCAGCAGATAATTCTGTAACAATTTGTTGAATTCACTTTTGGTAGGTGTTATGTTTTTGTGCTCTTATAAGGAGGTTCTATGAGTTAAGAACCATCAGTTTCGGTGTTCTAACAGCAATAGGTTCAGAGGGCTTGTGCATGATATATTAACTCAAGCAGTTATTTATGCTTTTGTAGCATCAGAAGCATTGTGATATTGATAAGATATTGAAACGTTGTATAAGTGCCTGAAATAAAATGGGATGCACAGTATATGAAATCAAAAGTTTCGGGGAAAATCAACATGTTCATGTTCACTTCAATGCTGTTTGCTTTTGTTCAACTTAATAAGTTAAATGGAGCAAAGATTTTCTGTGATTCCTGTAAACTGTCCTAATTAAAATAAATAACTAAAGTATTTGAGAGAGACCCTCTAACCTTTAATGGCAAGTGCTAACATCAAAACTACACTTTAAACACCATAAAGACATAAACCATGAAAGCTAGGTAAGAATTCTTATTCATATCTCACCTCCATATCTTATTTCTACTTCTGTTTTTCCCTCTGAGAGCACAAATGAGGCAAGTATAACAAACTGAAGTGCCACATTCTCCACTCTCCTCAGAAGACTGCGTTTCCAACCAAGAACTTGCTCTTGTAATATAAAAAGTTCATTATCTCCAGAACAGAAGAATCTCTGAATGCCAAATATGCCTTGTGTAAGGGAAGTGTATTTTTGAATAAAACACGTTGTTTCTATGAATACAGGCTTATCCAAGCTTCTCACAGATACTCTGCAAGACACAGCTTATCTCAGCTTTCTCCATGAAAACTGTCTCCAGCTACTGCCAGTTATCTCTTGGCAGCACTTATGATAGTGTGATGGCTTTAAAATGCTGACACTGTGTATAGTGCTGTGTTTCTTTCTGTCCTACTAGAGAGACACAATTTTCATATTTGCAGGGATGCTTTTACATTTACACGTGGAATGCCTGACTTCCTAAAACAGATTATTTAGCTTGCTTTTTGGCTAAAAAAGCAAAAGGCTCTATTTAATCTTTGAGTTTTCATGAAGCAAAGCCTAAGTATACCTTGAGCACACTTAAGTAGGCACAGATGACTAAAACATGATAGTCCCATTTAAGGTTGCTTTTCTATAGCTTATTTTCAAGAATAAAAGTCCATATCTTCTGATTTTATTCCACACTAAAATGGCTTCATTTCAGATGCTAAACATCCATAGATCCCATTAACCTCAACTCTGGATGTGCTTTGTAAAAGACATGCCACAAGGATTTTCAGAGACAATAGAGCATTAAGCCTTTCCTTGCCTCACGTGTGTAGTCTGCAGTAGTGAGGAGAAGAGATTGAAGGGACAGTAGAGAAAATCATACTCATTTGTGTTGGCCTGAATGAAACCCTTTTACCTGAGGACTTTATAGGCAACAGTATGAACAATTTAGAATTGTTTAAAATGCAGTTCTAAGGTTTTTGTGGCTTCATGTCAGTTGTTTAAGAGCAGAAAAGAGTATGATTTGTGAGATGTGTTTTTATGCCCTCTATTTTGATAGCTGAGAAAACACAACTATATGTGTGACTACTCTGTTTTGCCTACTTGCTGCTCTCTCTTTCCTCTTTCTAAGCACTAGTAAGGTCATGGTTGTTCCAGGACTCATCTTTCCCAACAGATAGGGTGGGTGGAGCAGTTAGGGAGACATTTGTGTTAACACCTATTTTTTCTGTAGGTATAGACAGAATTATGCTATAAAACTTACTGCAAGCACAAACTTTACGCTGATGTAGCCCTTCTGTAGTTGCTTTAATTTATACTTGCGTGAAGCAGAGCAGACTTCAGGATAGAGGGCCTTCTTACAAGTTGTTTCTCATTTCAGTCTACTTCCAGTGATGTCTGTGTGTCCCAATCTCGTTGCCTTAACAGCAAAAAATCCAACCTTTTTCTTCACCTTTGCTTTCCCAAAGTAGTGTTGTCAAAATGGAGTACTATAAAGTAAAGGAAAAGCTCTTTGGGGAATGATGGGAGAAATATATGGCCTTTTTCTGTTTGCATTATTCAGAGTGTGTTGGAACCCTGAATACTGTGATGGTGAACATGTTACAAAGCATGGGTATTAGGAGATTATAGGTTTCCAGTAAGTCAGACTTCATTCTGTTCACTGAATTTGTAGCCTTCCTGCTGATCCAGGTAACAAAAGTATGTGATAGTGTTAGGAATAGTCATTTTTGTTTTATCGAAACCAAAGATAGAGGCCTCATTAGACTAAATCAGGAATTGAACTGACTTGTCAGTGTTGCCTGCCCCACTTGGATCAAAAGCTTTTTGTGGTTTGTGAAAAAAAGTCTTTTTTGTTTGTCTTATAAACTGAGTCATTGTTATTGCTGCTCTGTAGTTCTTCACTTGTGTGGATTTCAGGAATCCTGGAATAACACGTGTAAGGCTGGTCTTGTGATTTTGGTTAGCCACTGGTGGGACACAGTAAAAGCCTGATGTAAAGAAAGGCTTCTATTATTTTGAGTCCGGTTTCAAGAACTCTGGTGAAATGTGCAAACATCTTCTTGTGCAGGGTACTCACTGACGCTTCAGTCCAGCCTGGTCATTGCAGGTTATCGCCCTTTAAAAAGAAGCCGAGGCATTATTACGTTCAACAAAGTGTATGTCTCATCATAAAATCAGTAGGCTAAGCATAAAATAGGCAGATAAAAATGGGGGAGCTGTTGATTCGCTGAGCAGGGTTTGTGGAAAGATAAAGACTGCTTAGGCAACTCCTCACAGAGGAATTTGAAGGAAGGTTAGTCACTGTCTCTCCTCTCGAAGGAGGGAAAAGAAAAACCTGAGAATGAGATCACCTGAGGGGTGGTTTGTGAGGAGTTCTGCGGGCAAAGAGAACAAAGCCACTTCTAAACTCTCAGATGCAGGGCAGTGCAGCTCACTCAGCAGTGCCTATTGAAAACTTGAAGAAAAAACTGAACATTCAGAGGATCTTGTAAGTTTGTGAACTTGTAGGAGAGAACTAATTTGAGAGTCAAAAGAGAGTGTTTCTAATTCCCTTCTTCCTGTGAATTGTGCTCTCTTAGTAAATACTAAGGCATGTATGTTTGTGATTGTGAAGAAAAGAAAAACTGTAGGTGATGATAACTTGTAGTAGTGTCTGTTTGGAGCAGTGTTGTTCCTCTTACACTGTGTTTATTCACACCAAAGCAGATACATGGCTATTTGTACATAATACTTCAGCTTAGTTTTGTATACAATTGATGTAAGATCACAGCAACATCAAAGAACGGCACAAAACTTGATTTTCTTGAAAAGCAGTTCCAACAATTAAAACTATAAATAGGCATTCACATTCATCCTTTGGGTTTTTATTGTTTCCTTAGGCTGTAAGATTTTAGGAATCTGTGGGTATGTGCACATCAGACAAGAGATATTCCAGAGCCACTAGTCATCTGTGACATTTTAAACTGGTACATCTGCATGACTCCATGCACAACTCAGAGGAAGTGCTCAGATCCCAAAGGGGAATGGGTATCCGAAAGTAACACTTTGCCTCTGCTAGTAAGCAGGCACATCTTGCCATACTGGTGTGAACTCATCTGCTGTTTGCACGGATGTCTCAGCACTGCTTTCTGTTGTGTGGTTTTGACACAACCTTCACATTTCTTCAGGCCTGAAAACCATCTTGTCTAGTTAGAAATCAACTTGAGTAAAAACCAGTAGAGTACAGGGGAGATGCAGTATAGCTGTTGCTATCCGGTACTTGAAGAAGAAATACCTAAGTTTAGAAGCAACCAAACTCCAAATGAACAAATTCTGATTGTTGTGAAACAATTCTAGTTATAAAGTTAGTTTTTGGAGTTGGCAATGATGAACTGCTCAAGCTAGCCAACTGCTTCAGCTGAAATGAAGACTGAGAAATTTTAGTTGTGTCTTCCATTTAAAACTTTGCCAAAAAGAAAAATGCCAGGAAGAAAACAGCTGAGCTGTATGGCCTGTACATCAGGCATGCCTTGTGAATTCAAAGGAGTTTTGACATGACCTGCACTTAATTTTCTTTTGCTTTGACTCAGTCTGTCCGTCTCTGGCAAAGCAGTCTACCCACATGACATATCCTTGCCTCTGATGTGTTGGAGGAGCAGACGGTGCAGCAGAAGATGAGAGTTTCAGGGTACTCCATTAATGCATGTCACTTTAAAACTGAAGGAGCTCTGGGGAAACTGCTGGAACTACATGCTTGTCCATGCTGGACCAGAAAGCATATGTAATTTCCTGGTGTCTCTCACTCATTCAAAAGACCATCATCAATTTCCACTAAGAAGAAACTAGGTACCATTTGCTACTTTACTATTATTAGTTTTTTCATGTAAATGGAATGCTTCAGAGGTAATTAGCAGCTATTATTTTATAAAAACTCTTGAGCATGTTATGTAATAGTACTGAGACAAATAACGTAAAATGCTAGAGATTTATGTGAATGTATCTGGACAAAAGAAGCACTAACATGAACTATTATCCTTTTTAAAAAGTATTTGAAAAACTTCAACCAATAGACACTTCATCATATCCCATTATTTTTCAGTTTTATGAAGCTTGTATTCTATGGCTGCAATCAAGACAATGTTCACAGATGCTGAAAAATGTTGAGAGCACTTTTATTTCAGATCAAATAGGGGGAAGAATACGAAATAATTCTCAAAAGTCTTTTGAAATTTCCAGCTCAATTTTCTAACATCATTGTTTGGATGAACAGTTGGAATTTTGAATGCCTAGATGGACTAAACTATAGCTTGGAACCTTTCTAGACTTCATTTATACAGAACCAGTATTTGCCCCATGCTTTAAATCAGGTTTCAATCCTTAAAAAAAAATATGGAAAAAAAAATATGGGAAACTATTCCTTTTCTTTCTAGCCTTAAAAGATAGCTTCAGTCCCAGAAAACTATTATGAGATTGAGTAAATTGAATGTTTCAGGTGGGAGTTATATGAGGAAGGAGAAGTGGTTTGCAGAGGTGCATTGCATAAAGAATAAGTACATGCTTAAGCAAACAAATAAAGCTAACTTTAATGTTTATATAGAACATCCACACACTAGTGGAATCAAAGGGGTAATTTTAAAGATGTAAGTTTGCCATTTTATTCATGAGGCGTAACACTTCCATATCATCAGCTGTTCACATCTATGAGTGAGTCACTTATATTTTACAGATAAAACACTTATGCACTGGGGAATCAGTCCTTATTTGAAAAAAAAAAAAAAAAAGCTTCTATAAAGCTACAAAAATGATGCATAGCATTTCTTTACTGTCCAGTCTGATTTCAGCAAGGTCTATTGCTAATTCCTGTCATTTTAATCACATTAGAGCTCCTGAAGAAATCATAGAATCATAGAATGTGTAGGGTTGGGAGGGACCTTAAATATCATCAAGTTCCAACCCCCTGCAATGGGCAGGGACACCTCTCACTAGACCAGGCTGCTCAAGGCCCCATCCAATCTGGCCTTGAACACCTCCAGGGAGAGGGCAGCCACCTCCTCCCTGGGCAATCTGTTCCAGTGCCTCACCACCCTCATGGTATAGAATTTCTTCCTAATAGCCAATCTAAATCTACTTGTTTGCAATTTAAAACCATTCCCCTCATCCTATCAGTACATGCCCTTCTAAAAAGTCCTTTCCGAGTTTCCTTGTAGGCCACTTCAGTTACTGCAAGGCTGCTATAAGGTCTCCCCTGAGTCTTCTCTTCTCCAGGCTGAACAACCCCAACTCTGTCTGCCAGTCTTCATAGGAGAGGTGCTCCAGTCCTCTGATCATCTTCGTGGTGTTCCTCTGGACCCATTCCAACAGTTCCATGTCCTTCTTATGCTGGGGACTCCAGAACTGGACACAGCACTCTAGATGGGATCTTACAAGATCAGAGTAGAGGGGCAGAATCCCCTCCCTCAACCTGCTGGCCACACTCCTTTTTATGCAGCCCAGGATACGGTTGTCTTTCTGGGCTGCGAGTGACCATCATCGTTTCATGTCGAGCTTCTCATCCACCATCACTACAAAATCCTTCTCTGCAGGGCTGCTCTCTATCATTTCATCTCCCAGCCTGTATTGATGATGAGGATTGCCCCGACCCAGGTGCAGGACCCTGCACTTTTCCTTGTTGAACCTCATGATGTTCACATGGGCTCACTTCTCCAGCTTGTCCAGGTCCCACTCGATGACATCCTGTCCTTCTGGTGTGTCAACTGCAACTCAGCTTGTGTCATCTGCAAACTTGCTGAGGGTGCATTCAACCTCATTGTTGATGTCGTTGATGAAGATATTAAATAATACCGGTTCCAATACAGACCCCTTATCACATCATTCCATCTGGACTTCAGCCATTGATGACTCTCTCTGGGTGTGACCATCCAACCAATTCCCACCAACGAATTATCCACCATCTACTCATCAAATCTATATCTCTCCAGTTTAGAGAGAAGGATGTTGTGGGGGGCTGTGTCACAGGCTTTACAGAAGTCCAGATAGATGACATCCATTGTTTTTCTTCTGTCCACTGATGTGGTCACCCCATCATAGAAAGCCACTAGGATCATCAGGCAGGATTTGCCCCTGGTGAAGCCATGCTGACTGTCACAAATCACCTGCCCGTCTTCCATATGCCTCGGCATAGCTTCAAGGAGAAGCTGTTCCATGATCTTCCCAGGCACAGAGGTGAGGCTAAGAGGCCAGTAGTTCCCTAGGTTTACCCTTTTTAAAAATGAGAACAACATTGTCCTTCCATTTACCAGGGACTTCCCCTGACCACTATGACTTTTCATATATGATGGAGAGTGGCAGAGGTACTGGAAGGCAGAGCCACTCTCCATCATCCTATTTTTATTATATCCTTATCTTATTTTTATCAACAGCAAATAGTGTCCTTGATTAGAAAAAATAACATTATTAATCTGGAAGTGTTTATTAAATTATCCTAATTTTTGGAATTTTCACCAGACAAATGTTTCTCATGCAAGCAGAGGTGGTTAGAAAGATTGTAGTCTGTCCTTACTCCATTCAATCCTTCTGCAACTTTCCTACTTTCTGGGTTTTTTTTTTTTGTATATACATATACAAAATACATACAGTATTTTTTTTGTGTACATCCTGTTCCCTTGAGGGTGCTATACTCATTTCAGTGTGTTTTGGAAATTAGGACCCTGTTGCTCATGTCAGTACTGTCATTTTCGATGGAGGTGCTGTGCAGCTTCAGGGATGAAGGCTTCAGTGAACGGAAGTATGTCCTTACATCACTGTGATGCAAATAATAATCATAGCTCAAAACCTGAAATTAGAATCTGCCTGAGACTGAAACTGCAATTGTGTCTCAGTCTTATTTACAAGCAATACTTCCATTTCTTGTGCTTTATGAAATAAGATTTTAGTAATCCATATGTTCTGTATGGAACATTGCTATATAATCCATGGCTTTGACCTGCCCTATATTTTGTGTTTCATAAGCAGCTCTACTGCTTTCTTATAAATCAGTGAAACTGCAAATAGGGTGGAAGAAGAATGGCTGGCTTGTCTAATTACAGAACACAGAGAAGATGAGAATGGGGCGGCTCTTTAAATGGAAGGATATAACATTTAAACACTGATTGTAACAAGGTAGCATGGCACAAATTTACCAGTTCCTCATGACAACCATTGTGAGAGGGATGAGAAACCGCGGAAGCATTATCCATTGTCATTAAAATGTGCAAACTTCACTGCACCCACAGAAAGTGTATGGTTCATGTGTACTTACAAATCATTACATCAGGCCTCTTACAACATCTGAATGCTGAGTTCAGCCGTGAGGTAGCGTTTTAAAATGACAAGAAGATGATCATTATAGAATAACTTTAAGAAAGATCGCTTTGTCATGTCGTGCATCTGAATATCTGTTTTCCCCAAGAGGGATGTAATGATCTGTAATATTATAGGAGGTTTGCTGTTACAGAGCTGTATATGGGGAGGCATAATTCTGTGCTATATAATGCTCAGATTGTGATAAAAACAAGAAAGACAGTTTGGAATTTAACTACTACTCTGGATCAGGTTATCCCATGCTCAGGAGTTGCTGCAGACAACAGTGGAAACCTGAAAAGGTCAGACTGTCCTTGGCAAAACCCCCAGGGTTGCTTCTTCATGGCAAAAAGTCAAGTGGTCACTTAAATTCCATGGCGGGGGCTGGCTCACAAACATTCCCTTTATGTAAAGCCTCAGGATAGCGCTGGCTCAGAGTGCTTTTTCTGCCTTCGATAAACCTCTGGCTGCTCTGTATTTGTAAAGAAAGACTGGGTCTGGCTGCTCTGTCCAGCTGGCTGTCCCTTCTGAGTATGCAGCTGTCTGAGAGCAAGGGCTCAGGTGAGAATGGTGGTGTTCGGGTCTTTTAAGTTAAGGGGGCCTAAAATGGGAGTGTTGAAAAAACATTCCCGGAGGCCTATATAGTGTAAGCACATGACAAAAATGAGTAAAAGTGGGAGAAATAAAGTGGCAGAGGGACACACCTAGGGTTAACCTGTAGTGCCAATTTCCTATCTTACAGGTTACTGGTAATCAGAGGATCTTATTTCTGATAAAGGTCTAGTTTATTAGCTCATAACTGCAGCAGAACAAACAACTTAGACTCTCTCCCTTTGTGGTTACATTTCTTCTTCCCATCTGTTCAATTGGCTATTGCTTTTTCTGTAATGGATCCTCTGCAGTATTATAGTTCATAGTTATGTGAAGCAAATGAAAGACATTATGAAAATGGCAAAGCAATGAACATCTCTCTTGGCTAAAACAGATTTTTAGTATTTCCTCCATGACATCAAGTAAACTTGCTTTATTTTCATCTTATTTGAGTCATTGAAGTTATGGTAAGGTAGTAGGACTTCAAATTTCCCCTCTTTCTTTTTGAGCGCTTGAAAATAAGGAATAAAAGGATTTTTGGATCAGTGTAATAAGTACTGCACATGGATTTATGAATGATTTGGATATGGCAAAAACTTCTAAACCTTACAAGATGTTCTTATGACATTGATTAGATATTTATTACTGAAAGTGCCACCACAGAGTACTCTATTTATATTGTCAGATCCTGTTAAAGTATCAGGGGCTTAGAAGTAGCTCCACAGAAGTAATGTTTCTTCTGTGTGAACTAAAGTTTCATCATGATACTTCTATAATTTTGTAATTGTTTAACAATTATATCTCATTAATGTACATTTTAGTGAAGAGTAAAGTATAGAGAATTGCATTTCTGTGTGACTCTTTAATTGTGGTATAATTTAGCTTATGGTGTGACACTATGTGTGGGATTGTGGATACCAGGACATGCCAAGCATTTGATCTGTGCTACATATTCTGAGTTAATCTATCAGTAAAATGCTTCCTTTCATATAGGTTAGAAGAGTTGAATTATTTCATGTTTGCCGTAGGCTAGAATGAGTCAGCTGACTTGTGAGGGTTTCTGAAGCTTAATAGGTAGTGTGAGACTTTGGCAGATCCTACTCTGGTCATCCATGGTGTATGTTGATGGTTTGTTATGTTGATAATGACAGCCCTGTGTGAGTTCCCAGGTTACAAGACAAAAAGATGTAGAAGAAAGGGCAGGAAACAGAACAAAGAAACCTTCAGTGAGATCAGAAGGCAGAATAATAAATCTTGAGAATCACAGGCAGGGCAGTATCACCTGCACAGAAATACCTGACCTTTCCATAGGGCTTCCTTCCTCTTCCTCTTTCAGATAAGGATCTTCAGGAGATTCACTAAGTTCATGGTTACACGAGTTCCCTTCTGTGAGCTAAATTACGCTGAAGTCTACCAAGATGTACCTGGTTGCATTTAATGTCTTCCAATTTCCCAGCACAAATACTGAGCCGTATTTGTGATGTATATAGCTATTTAGCAGTTTTTCACCGTATGCTATAACTACCTGTCCAGGCAAAGGTGAAAAAAAATATTTTATACAAATATATGTTAGTATTATATGATGACATGCCCGTTCATTAGAAACCTCTTTTTTTTTTTTTTTCTTGGAAGCTTATATGGCAAAAGAAATGCATGCACTGTACACAGTGAAGTAGAATAAGTATCAAGTTGTAATTCACTGGTATGTTGAAAACATTAACTGAAATGGCACAACATCAGCAGTCTGTTGAAGCACAGCAGTATACTCCAGCTAATGAGTTACACGCTTTAATTTGCTGCATGGTAATATATTATTAATTGGTAATTTATAATAAGTGCATGCTATCAAATTTATATCAGCTAGTCACATAAATGTAATTATGTTTTCAAAGTCTGCATTGCTATGAGTTTGAGTTTCATAGTTGTCTCTGTGTACTTGCTTCTATTGCATGCAGTTCTTAGTTGTACAACACCTAGTTTGAGCTGTACTCATCTGGTGGTAAATTAGCTGTTATTTATTTATGGTTTAATCATTAGCATAGAGAAGATGCACTAAGTAAAAGTCTTCATACAGATTCAAATAGGAATCTATACAGGGAGCATCCAGAAATTATGTTCACTGATAATACTTTCTATCTTGCTTCTACTCCTATTGTAATGATTAAGGGTTTTCTGGAGAAAACTGAAGAAATATGTCTTAAGAAAAGAACTGAATGGGGAAATGGTTGAAAGATTGACCTGTGTCTTGCTCCACCACTTACAAGTCCTTGAGGTTTAGCAGGCAAGATAGGAAAAATAAAAAATAAAAAAAAAAAAAGGATTTTGAGAGATAAAAGCACTGCCGTTTTTCTTGGGTGAAGTTAAGAAATTTAAATTGAACTTTAGAAATTTAAATTTCACGTGGCAGAAGACAGGAAAAATTAAAGACCAACACGGTGTGTCCTTACTGGAAAGGAAGATAATCTTAGCAAGTTAGTTTTGAATTAATTACAACAGAGCAATATTGCCAAGCCTAAAAATTCAAGGCCTCTCTCTCCATACGCCCACAGCAAGTTGTATATGTAAAGTAAAAACAAGTTTCAGAGATTTGTCACTTGCCTCCTGATATTTTAACAACCAGATTTCAAGCTTTCAAACATATTTTATTTTTTGGAAATAATTCCAGAACCTTTTTATTGAAAAATTCCCGGTCAGCCTCAAGTGCTCTTTTTTCCCTCGTTAGGCTTCTGGGTGCTGTTACTGCTCGTCATGCTCTTCACTTTAACCAGTAGTTCCTCAATGACCAAAAGTGCCTTCATTTCAGGAGAGTGTTATCCAGATTTTCAGTTCATTCCTGTTAGCCTTGTGGAACTAAAAAGGCAGAAGAGAAGTTTGACTGGCTTTAACCCACATAGAATAGTGTAGCAACGACTAATTCCTGCTAGAAGGCTCCTACAGCAATCTTCTAGTCCAACTGCCTGACCACTTCAGGGTTAACCAAAAGTTAAAGGGTGTTGTTTGTCCAAATGCTTCTTAAAAATTGACATGCTTGGGCCATCAGCCACCTCTCTAGGAAACCTCTTCCAGTAAATACTTATCTCATGTTCATAGTAAAGGTTTTCTGTGAACTTTCTTTTCATAGTGAGTGATAAAGCCTGTTAACAAGAAAGCTTACAACAGAGGTGCAAGATACAAGGAAGCGCATTCAACTAACATCTTTCAGTAAGTCTGGAGTCATGGAAAAGTACTTAAGAATCTTCACTTTTAGCTTTGCTGGTGCAATCAGGGATGACAATAACATCGGGATTTTCTTCTGAAACCAAGTAACTTCTGTCTTTTCTAGGTCATGTCCATCTCCATGTGCATGCATGCATTCACACAGCCACTGCAAAGTCACCACTCTGTAGTTACATCTGCTGCAGGTTACGCTTATATCACGCCTGTAGTTGTCCATTTGAAATAACTCTGTGTCTCAATTTGATATCACAGTCTTTAAATGGAAATAATTTTGTCTGTATTCCATCAAGAAAATGTACAGGACTGTTGTCTTCATTTAATGCTCTCCACGCTTCATTTCCTCAAAACTAAAATAGAAACCATTCCTCCAAATTCCAGATTCAGTGCATGTAGCCAAGGAGTGTCCCAGCTAAAGATTATTTCTTAACTTCTAAAATTGCACATTACAAGTGTTGCTGCTTCTATTTGGACTTACAGTTTTGAACACGCAGATACGCGCTTGGCAGTGCTGAGATCTACCTGACCTTTAAAATTGCAATGGAAAAAGTTAAATCAGATTTTGGAAAATTATTCCCAATGATGTTCTTTTTCCACTTTCTTGCCAGTTTTCTTGAACTTACCAGCTGTGCTTTGAACATCTATTTAAGGAATCATGGAAACCAAAACAAGAGAAAAGAGGGTGGTCTTTAAGAAGCCGAAGGCAGCCGACAGATGGAATATGAGAACCTTGGGGGACATTAGAGAGACTTTGCCAACCAAGAAGTTTGGCAGTTACCTCAAGGTCAAGGAGAGATGTGCAAGTGGTGTCCCAAGACAAGATATACATCTTTGATGCTCTAGCACAGCAATTCTTTCCCACTGCTGCCATTTTTGCATCTTTGTATACTCACACTGTGGTACTGTGGGAGCTTGCGATGCCTTTGGAGCAGAAGTATTTGATGTTTCCAACAAAATCCCTGATACACAAGGACCTGGCTTTCTCCCTTTCTCCTGGACATGCATCACACAAATCAAAGTGATCTAGATATTTCAGAGTGATGATAGGAATAAAAAAGAAGGGAAAAAAAAGGGAGGAGGGGTAAGAGCTTGAAACAAACCTGTATCTGTCATGCAAACAAGAGAAGAACATTAAAGGGTGAATAAACATAAGAAACTAATGTCTAGGAATTACAGAACGTTTGCTCAGTGTGTAACTGTTTAGCATCTTTAATTTTTTTAAAAAAATTTTCTTTTCCCCCACGTGTGACATTTCCCATTTGTATGGAAATCATATCATGACTCCACCAAAAAGTTTAGAGAAGTTGCTCACTGCCTTGTACAGAGGGACAAAATTTACAAAAAAGCATACAGGATCAAATTGCTTTCAGGAGCTCATTGCTGATTGACAGGAGCATAGAGGAGCAGGAGAATCATGCTGCATTTACTTCATGCTCCTCCTACGAATGTGTACTGCTGGCTACTGATAGAGACAGAAGACTGAGTTGGGTGGATCTTTCCTATGAGACACTGTGTCTCCTCTTATATTATTGAGCAATGTATTCCCTAATTTTTCACAAAACCAGGCATTTTTTTTCCAGAATCATAAACTGTGAGTTTTAAAGATTATCAAGTACTTTGTAAAAGGAAATGCTATAAAAACACAAAGATACTGAAATCAATGTGATCGTTC
The DNA here is from genome assembly GCA_013400835.1 of Zapornia atra. Lineage (NCBI taxonomy): Eukaryota > Metazoa > Chordata > Aves > Gruiformes > Rallidae > Zapornia > Zapornia atra. Next base: position 20,902 of record VZTU01008971.1, read on the forward strand.
TATCTGTAGTAATGCCTCTTTCCACTGGGCTCAGTGAAGGTTTTGTTGGGTTCCTCTGATGTGGTGAGGGGGAAAACAAAAGGGCCCAGCACTGCCTGCCACGGAACACATTGCCATGAGCTATGGGAAAAAGCTGCATATTTTCCACAGCTTCTGTGTTTGATGAGGATTTCTTTAAAGGGTGCTTTTAAAACTGGATGCTTAGGGCTTCATTAGGCCTGGTATGCAAAGTGAAAGGCCAAAAACACTACAAAACCTCACATCTGCTGAACAGGTTCAAGTCTCTAACGTTGTCAAGGTCTGTTTTTTGTAGTCTTTTGTCCAGTGTCGAAGTAGGAGGACAGTTGATAGGAAGTGAAAACTTCTTCCTGCTTTCTCTGTGGCAAAGGGAACATAAAATACTGTGACTCTTGTGTTTCTAACCTGCCTTTGGCCAAGCAAGATCCCACTGCCTCAGTTTTGCCTGGGTAAAGGCTAGATAGCGGGCCAGGTAGTCTTTGGTTATGATATATCCTCGTTCTCCCATTTATGAACATGCAACTTCAAGCCTGAAATGAGCAGAGTAAAGGGCTCAGAAGAACAGAATAAATTACAGGAGGTAAAGAGTGTGTCTAAAAAAGCCCCTATGCCTTTCCCACTAAGAGGAAAGGCATGCTATCAGCATGCTCTTTATTAAGACTCATGCGTTTTCTGCTGAGGGAAGATAAGATGTGGGGGAAGAGAGAGTAGAAGTTTAAATTAGAATTGATATCAGATGCAACGATTAAGTATTGACGATTTTTCAGGCTTTGGAATGGTTCCCATTTGCAGCTGCAAGGCACTACAGCAGCTTTAGTATTTATGAGCACTTGGTGAGTACTCTGACAGGTTTATTATTTGTTGGCTTTCTCCAGCATTGCACAGTAAAAATTGTTTTCAAAGAGTATTCAAAAGTGTAGCTGGCTGCCACTGTATCAAACCCAATCAATCCACCAATGTATTTCACATTCTTGATTGATAACTGGCTCAGTGGTTTGGCATTTCAGGGAAGGAGTGGAAGGGGAGCAGGTCTCGATGGTCATTAATCCTTTTTCCGCGAGCCTCCCCCGGGCAACTGCTTGTGCCATTATCCACATTTCTTACTGCTGATTTCCACAATCCCATGGCTGCTCCAACCACCACAAATTCACCACTGTCCCTTTCACTTACCATAGACCTTTCATCACACTGGTCTCAGCAGCCCTCCCGGGCTGATAGTGGTCAGGGGAACATCTCTCTCTTTCTCTTTTTTTTTTTTTTTTTAATGTTAGGCCATTAATTTGGTTCCCCACCTCCATCTTCTTTCCTCCCTCTAAATTTATGTTGTTCCTTACTGAACAGGAGCATGAGAGTAGGAATGTACTTCCTTCAAAACCTGTGTGGGTTGGGGTGAGAGATGTCTTATGGTAAGGTAGAGATTCTCTGCCTGCTCTTCCACTGCTGGTTGAACTGGCTATTCATAATGATTTGCCCACTGAGGTCTGTGTTACCATGAAGGCCAATAAACTATGTCAGCTGCTGAAGAGATAGGCTATTTAGTTTTTATTTGTTTGTTCATTTATTTATTTAAATGCTGCAAAGTTGTGAGCAAGCTCACAGTGTGCTGACTGCAATGTCAGAAGTAATTAAGCCAAACTGTTTCCAATGGAAAAAAATAAAAGAGTCTGTGAATGTGAGGAGCAGATATCTGTAATTAATGGGAGCTGGAACTTTTAGGGAGAAAGAAAAGAGAGAGAAAAAAAGAGAGAAACCACATTTTCCACATTTTTCCTCTGTTGGCTTCATTGTACCAAGGGTACTGACTACTCCAGATGGGTTTAAAAATACAGATTTGAGCTCCCCACTGAGAATTCAGGATAAAGTCTCTCTGTCATTTGCCAGCAATCTGGTGTTACGTGTAGCTGTTCTGCTGGGAGCACTGCCTTGTGTGTATTTACTATTATATTAAAGCACAAATGTCTCCTCCACCTGTCCTCTAAAGAGTAATGTGTCCTGGAAAAATCTGTTCCATATAATCTTTAACTACCCTTAGCTTTGGAGGCAGAATCCATGTTAGGAAGAAGTGAAATATCTAAATGAAGGAAACTAATTGTGTGAGGAAAGGGAATTCAAACAATGAAGGCAGAGTAAGAAATTTAAAGGAAAGGAAACTGAGACAAGAGGCAAAGAACCTTGATGAGAAATTATAAAAGTCAAATATTACAAAAGAGTTTGACACACATAGAAATCCTCCAGTATCTATAAACTGCAAATCGAAACCTGTCCCTGAAAACCTGCACCCTGAAAGCCTTTACCCATGTCAAAGGCTCCACTGGGCCCACTAGGATGACAGTCCCTTAATCAAATTTGTGTTAACAGTTTACAGGTCTGGGGCCAAGTACCTCAGGACATCATTATTTCAGCTGACAGAAGTGTTGCCTTTTACAAGGAGAAATTAATAAGGAACATATAGACAACTGTTAATGCATATGGACAAGAAAAGGTTTCAGGTGGAGGCTGGGAGCTGCCTCAGCTTGGTCAAGAAATTAGAAAAAGATGATCGGTATTATATAGAAACATAGCATGTTTTGGGTTGGAAGGGACCTTAAGGATCCCCAAGTTCCAACCCCCCTGCCATGAGCAGGGACACTTCTTACTAGATGAGGCTGCTCAAGGCCCCATACAACCTGGGCTTGAACACCTCCACAGAGGGCGCATCCACCCACCTACCTGGGCAACCTGTTCCAGTGCCTCACCACCCTCGTAGTGAAGAATTTCTTCCTAATTAGTATTGATGTTAGTGAAGTAACTTTGATTTTGTGGTAAAAGACAGCTTGATTCCCTGTGCTAGCAAAATACCAGACTAGCTGGGGAAGCAGGCAGGATGCATGTGAACTTACTCTCGAACTGGAATGCTGCCCCAAAAGCAGGGTTGTGTTGAGGCAGTACTGGTGTGAGACAGGTCTGTGCTTTCTGAGCAAGTTCCACAACCAGTATTGCTGCAGAGATTTGAGACAGCTTGCAAGAAGTATGGTGAGAGTTGCAAAACCACCCAGTTGCTGTGTAAGCAGTGGGAAGTCTGAGGCTTGGCTTCCTTTGGGTTTATATCCCACGGTGAGTCTGTTGGGTGTATCTTTTTGTCTCTGAAAGGTATAAACTAATTTAGTAGCATGTTTGTCAGTAGAGGCACTTCAGAGTTTCTTTGATGCAGTTACATTTAACCAGATTTACAGGGGGTTTAGTGTATTTGAGATCCTCACCTCAATTTGAATTGGCAAAAGAGTACAGATATTGTTGGGGGAACAAAGTGTGAGGAAGCTTACAAAACTGGACTAAATGAATGTTTAATTGGTAATATGCAATCAGGATCTTCTGATGAAGATTCCTGTCCTAATGCCTTTATCTGGTATCTCCCCAAGCCAGGAGGGCAGGATGAAACCTTACTGCTTTTTCCTCATAGGATAATGTAACACAGAAAAGGAACTTCATTTTTCATATCACTCTTCTGAACAGCCTTTCAGAATTCTGGCCAAGCTGCTCTAATACTTAGATTCCCTTGAGATCCCTCATCCCCCAGAATATCCCTCCTATCGCAATTCTGCCTTGCTATTAAATAGGCCATAGGGGGATGAAGACCTTGACTGTTGCCTGGACATCTTTAGCAAAACCAAAATAAATAGTGCACCATAACTCTTTGAATACATTGCGAGGTTCTAAAAATGCTGGATTTAAATTAATCTGTGTTCCATATTAGTGAGTTATATGAAAATTAACTCTTCTCAGCAGATGTATCCATTATTTCCAAAAACTCATAGTTTGAGAATCGGGCTGTTGCTTGGGCTGCACAGTGACAGGATAATGAGGGAATTAAACATTTGCTTTGGCTGGGAATAGGCAGTGGAAGGTCCCATAGTTACCATGCATTTATTACTAAAGCCTGAGCCTTTAGCATTGTGTTCTGAGGATCAGGATGTGTCAGAATATTCGCAGTTTATAAGTGCTAGTAATACTGACAGGTTCATCAAACTCATCTTCTTAGAGCTAGGACAATTTATTACATCTTTTTAACCCAAAGGAGTTTATATAATTGATAGATTTGGGTTACATTACAGCTACAAAATAACCTAGAGAGAATTGGTGTTCACTGCTGGAGTTGAATTTGATAGAGCTGAAGTGCCGTTCACCTGGGGCTTCAACAAAACCGATAGCTCTAGGTTCTGTATGACCAATTTAAATTGTTTGACTAAAACTGCATTTTCTGTCTTAAATATAGGACATGCTGATTAGGTTTGAGGGAGAGGGGATAGAGAATGTATAACTTAAATAAAACTTCCTAAACCAGCAGAGATTTTTCTTTCCCTTAAGGCTTTTTTCCCTTTTCCTATTTTTATTTAATGTTAAGTGATGGTGTTTCTCAATTGAAAGTAGGAGGATCAGAAACCAAAGTCAACATTTCCACACCAGAGAGCTCTTTATTCTCCACAATGAATGGAGCCTATGCTGTCAAGCATTTGGTAAGCTTTTAAGAGCCATATGTGTTAGAATAAGCCCTGTAAATTATGGCACATGCACCAATACTTTAGTGCTTTCCAAAGGACAGCTGGGAAATGAAGCGATTGAGTGACTTGACTAGGGTCACAGAGCAAGTCAGTGGCAAAGCTGTGACTTGGTTGTAGACTGCTGGGTCTCTGGTATATGGAGTTGATGCTGTTTACTAAACCCATTTCCTTCTTTGTGGGTCTGAATCCTGACTGTGCCTTACTACATATGGGTATGTGTTAGATATGAAATCCAGGTCGAAAATAAAGAATAAAACTGGAAATTTGAAAACAAAAGCTAAGGACATGGAAAGATAAAGTCATATTTTCTGTTTTACAGTTTAAGCAGAGTAAATACATTCTGGCATAAACACTGGTTTCAAAACAACGTGAGAGGCTTTTTAAAAAATTATTTTAAATAAAGACACAATTTTAAGTTGAGTAAAGCAATGGAGGTAGAGTGTGGGACAAGAGTGATATTCAGGACCTAACAAGGATGTGGGAAGGTGATTTTAAGTGTCCTTTGGCTCTGAAAGTTTAAGCGGCCAAAAGATTCCAGCAGAAAAGGGATTGTAAACTGAATGAAAATTGAGGCAGGCATATTCCTGTATGGAAGGGAGCTCCCTGCTCAGTGGTGTTAAAGAATGGCAGGAGAAAGATGCTTTTAAATCTTTCACTAAAGCATCCTCGAGCAAGCATTTGCCTTGAGTTGTGTGTGTGTGTGTGTAGGGTTAGATTTGGTGTTAGGAAAAATTTCTTCACCAAAAGGGCTGTCAATCACTGGAACAGGCTGCCCAGGGAAGTGGTTGAGTCATGATCCCTGGAGATATTTAAAAAATGTGTATATGTGGTGCTTAGGGACATGGTTTAGTGGTGGACTTGGCAGTGCTGTGTTAATGGAGTCAGTGATCTTAAAGGTCTTTTCCAAACTAAATGATTCTGTGATTCTATTTCCACATCTATTTGCTGTTACTTTCCTCTCAAAAAACCCCCAACAACCCACTGGTGGACTTCCAAGGATAAGTTTTCAGATTTTTCAGACAGTTTTTCTATAGCTGAAAAACAAAAATGTAGGGAGCAAGTATTTGTATCCAGCTTTGTATTGCTGGAGTTTTTTGGCCAATTCATTCATCTTGTTTGATGCTTCTTCACCTTTCCAGTCCATTACTGCCAATGATCTGGCATATAGTGGTGGCACACTCTGTAAAAACCTCTGCCACATGCGTCGGGTACGTTGCACTTGACTTAGATCTGTGGGTAACTGCATGCTGTCCTGGTCATAATAAACCATCTTCCTCTTGGCTGATTCCCACAGGTATTGGACAACTCTCTCCATGGTGCTTCACTTACCTGGATAACACCTGATGTCGTCTTTGAAGGGATACATCCTGACAGCCAAGTTGAGAGAGCATGGGATAGATGAGTGGACAGTGAGGTGGGTTGAGAATTGGCTGTCGGATCAAGCTCAGAGGGTGGTGGTCAGTGGAGCAGAGTCTGACTGGAGACCAGTGACTAGCGGTGTTCCCCAGGGCTCGGTGTTGGGTCCAGTCCTGTTTAATATCTTCATTGACAACTTTGATGAGGGAATAGCATCCACCCTCAGCAAGTACGCTGATGATACAAAGCTGGGAGGAGTGGCTGACATGCAGGAACCAAATGAGGTTCAATAAAAGCAAGTGTAGAGTCTTGCATCTGGGAAGGAATAGCCGCTGGAATCAGTGCAGGCTGGGGGATGACCTGTTGGAGAGGAGCTCTGCGGAGAAGGACCTGGGGGTCCTGGTAGATGACAGGTTGGCCATGAGCCAGCAATGTGTCCTGGTGGCTAAGAGAGCCAATAGGATCCTGGGGTGCATCAAGAGGAGTGTGGCCAGCAGGTCGAAGAAGGTGATCCTCCTCCTCTTCTCTGCCCTGGTCAGACCCCACCTGGAGTATTGTGTCCAGTTCTGGGCTCCCTGGTATAAAAAAGACAGGGATGGCCTGGAAAGAGTCCAGAGAAGTGCTACAAAGATGATTAAGGGCCTGGAGCATCTCCCCTATGAGGAAAGGCTGAGTGAGCTGAGACATTTAGGCCTAGGGAAAAGAAGACTAAGGGGGACCTTTTTAATGTTTATAAATATCTTAAGTATGGGATGCAGGGGGAAATGGCCAGCCCCTTTTCAGTGTCTGTGGGGACAGGACTAGGGGCAATGACTGCAAGTTGGAGCACAGGAAGTTCCGCACCAACATGCGGAAGAACTTTTACACAGTGAGGGTGAGGGAGCCCTGGGACAGGCTGCCCAGGGAGGTGGTGGAGTCTCCTTCTCTGGAGATATTCAAGAGTTGTCTGGACGCCTATCTGTGCAATATGAGCTGAGGAGCCTGCTTTGGCAGGGGGCTTGGACCCAGTGATCTCTTGAGGTCACTTCCAACCCTTATGATTCTGTGATTCTCTGATACCTTGCTCTAGTGCCTGGCAGTAGTTGCCTCCAGAGGCTGAGGGTTTGTGTCCCTCTTCCATTTGCTTTGGCAGTGCCCCCATCCCAGCTGCTGGGCTTTTGACCCAAGAAGTTTCTGTACTTTTCAGATGCAATGCATCCTTTGTTTCAGAATGAGGAAACACAATTGAAGGCTAGTAAGATTGAAAGATACAACTGCTCTGTGTGAGTGCCTCTCACTTTAAAGAAGACTTAAGGAGACAGTATTGAAATCATCACTTTTTCAGGACTTTGTGAATATAAACTAGAAATGCAGATCACAAGTTCACCAGGAAAGAGAGCTCATAGGGAAATTTTTTCTTGAATGCAATTATTTCAGAAATTCTCTGGTGAGGAGGGGGAAGAGACTTTAAGGGACCACAGCATACAGAATTTGATTGTGCCCTGAGTGGCTTAGCTCTCATCCCAGATGGGTGGCAGAATGGGCTCCTACTGTAAAATATTACCCACCCTGTCTTTGATGGAAGCAGTGAAAACATGAGACTGAATGCAAGAGAGGTGCTGGTTGTGTTGGGTGATGTTACCTATTGGGATATACTCTGTACCTGTCTGAAATGGAGGAGTAACAAGTGTAATATATCAACTATTTATTTTATGATTTCCATATTCATGGTACCCTGCTGGTATGTGCATATGCAAACTTTTTTATTTCAGAATGTATGCAGTTTGGTGTTCTGCTCTGTGTAATTTTGCCTAGAATAATTGCTAGTTGAAAGCCTTCTATTCGAATAAATCTTGCTCTGATCTTTGTTCATATTATCATAGCTTTTTCCCAGGACTGGAAACACTCATGTGTTAATATTCTAAGTACATGTCTGTTAAACATAAGGCTTGTTATCAGAAAGCTGTGTCTTGTGATGGAGTGTAGCACTCATCTATGTGAGTGTAGCTGTACATATATTTATATGTGTATTTAGATGTATTGAGGTGTTAATATTGGAGTTAAGTGATCATTTGTTTTCAAAACTCTCTGACTAACCATAATTGTTGTATGACTCTTTCTGTGAGGATTGTGTTTCTAGTAACTAGTCATCTTCCACACTCCTCCTGTCTGTCATATTTCTTGCGCTGCTGTCTCTCCCCTTATCTTATGCGTAAAGTAAATCCTTCACATCTCAGGCACTTGTGAAAATTATGGGCAGTCTGCTGCCTTGGGTGGCCACAGAAGCATCAGATGAGGGTCCTTTTCTAGCATTTCCTCTCCAGCCTGAAGCAGGCCATAAGAGGACTTTGCATCCTCTGTCACTTCCCTGGAAGAATCACAGAATGTCAGGGTTTGGAAGGGACCTCGAAAAATCATCTAGTCCAAAATCCCCGCTGGAGCAGGATCACCTAGATTAAGTCACACAGGAATGCGTCCAGGTGGGTTTTGAATGTCTCCAGAGAAGGAGACTCCACAACCTCTAGCTCTAGCTCCTGCCACTGCTTGCTGCTCTCCATGAACATGTGTGTGGCTAACCAGGCGAGGGACTGCTCTTTACACATCCTCGCTTTGATATAATTACAAAGCACTTTCCTTCTACATTCTTTACTCCCCAAGAGGCAATCTGGTGTGTTGTATGACTTCCCTTGCAAAACTCACACAGGTAACGTAAAGAGAAGTGTTGTTCATTCTGTTTGATTGATTGACAGATTGGAAAAGTTGTGGATTTTGTTTATTTCTGTCACCTCATTCTCCCTGTTACCTTTCACAGCTGCAGTAAATTTGTAAGAGTTTGCTTAAGGATTTTTTAATCTGTGCTAACACTGACATGGGAAATCGCCTTCAGATTTTTATGAATAAGCCTAGGTTTAAATTGAAGCTTTTTGAAATTGCCATAGTTTGGAGTGTTGTATTTTGTTACCTTTATCTTCCTTTGTTTAGAAAAAAATCTAGAAATTTTTGGAAGTGAAAGGACACAGATCCTGCGCATTGCAAAGTTCTGGTGAGACTGTAGTTCCTGTACAAATAAACAACTGAGCCCAGCATACTTGTAGTTTTTAACTGTACCAGACTGATATTTGAAGTGATGGAATGATAATCTTGATGTCCTGGCCAAATTAGATCCGAGAGCGCTAAGTTTTGCCTGTCAGTGCTCTCCTGTGGCTTCAATTCAATACGCTATTTTCTGACAGCACAGGGCAAGTCCAATGGCTTTTGACCTTTTTGTGTCAATTGGATTTTTCTTTTTTGTATTGACTTTTATAGCTCCTGAATCATTCTGCTTTTAAGAGTCTAGTTGTCTGATATTCTTCAGTGATACTGCTGTGAAGTGGTAATTATTTATTGCTTAGCTCCCTCTCATTTCTCTATGTAAATGTACAAATACATAGAAAAGGATAGTCTGATTTCGGTCTACTCTATGACAAGGTAATATGTTTTCTAAAGAGAAGGCATTCCATACAGATGAGATGAATTGAAATATAGATTGACAGATTTTATTTGCATTTGTTGACAGTACCTGATAGATAAAGATCCTGTGCTGCTTCACGGCTTGCAGGGTAGGGAAAATAGCACCTCATCTTGTATAACACACAAATACACATGCTTTCACACTCTCTGCACAGTAATAAGTCTTTATACTGCCTCACTGTTGTAGAAGGCACTTAGCTATCCAGAAAATATCTTCCTTAACCTAGGGCAAAATCCCGAGAGTAGTATAACCGAAGAAAATATTCTTATTGACTTAAGTGAGCATTGGATTGAGCCTGTAAATGCAATCCTTAATCATACTCCTAAATACTAGGAATATACTGCAACTGGAGGCTGTATCCAGAGCTACAGAAAAGGCACTGAAGTTTTCTTTCATACATTTCCAAGGTTGGTTTTATTGATAGTTCTTTGTCCTTTGCTATTTCCATTTGTAGATGAACTTTGAGAACAATGTCAATTATTTGTCATCTTGTGACTTACCATCCATTTTGTGGGTAGCATTTCTATTTCCTGGCCTCAAAACACAATTATTTCTGGTTCCATCTATTACAACTATAGCCATGTGATCCTAGGAGAGGTCAAACCCACATTTCGGCATTTTTCCTCCTTCAGCTCTTTAATTCAAGTTTATGGTACTGATACGTTCATTGTTTTCAGATAATGTACAGTCCTGTCAACAGTACAATGCACAGTGAATATGTTGTCTTATGTGTCATTGAGCTTTTAGTTTTCTGGCTACAGAATCAAATGCTAGGCTTTTGAAAGTAACATATATTCCAAAGTCACTATTTTATTCAAATCTTTAGGTAGTTACTAGTGTTCTGAAAAATGAAGTGCTGTTCTACAGGGGAATTTTGTTTAGCTGTTAAGAGGATGACAATGCTACCCTGATAACTTCACAAGGCTGGAAAAGACCTTTAAGATCATCAAGTCCAACCGTTCCCATCCTGTGCTAAACCATATCCCTAAGTACCTCATCTACCCTTTTTTTAAATACAGCAGGGATGGTGACTCAACCCCCTCCCTGAGCAGCCTGTTCCAGGCCCTGACAACTCTTTCAGTAAAAAATCTTTTCCTAACATCTAATCTGACCCTGCCCTGGCACACCTTTGTGCCATTTCCCTTTGTCCTATCTCCTGTCACCTGGCTGAAGATACCATCACCCACCTCTCTACACCCTCCTGTCAGGTAGTTGTAGGCAGTGATAAGGTCTCCCCTCAGCCTCCTCTTCTCCAGACTAAACAGCCCCAGCTCCCTCAGCTGCTCCTCATATGATTTGCCCTGCAGCCCCTTCCCCAGCCTGGTTGCCCTTCTCTAGGCTCGCTCAAGGACCTCAATGTCCTTCGTAAGGTGAGGAGCACAGAACTGGTGGGATAATACTGCCTCTTACCAAGGTCATGAAACCGAGTGCAGAATTTGACACACTATGTTGATGTTTCTGGTTATGAACTTCTGTGTCTTTGATAAAAATTTGGGCAAGTAAAGGACAATATAACATCTGCACAATTTATGCCCCTAGGTGAAAAATTACTATTGTGACATGCAGGATGTGATGTTGCAGGTACTGTAACAGTTATGATGTGACTGTATAAGCAAAGGCAGTGAATGAAAGAGGATCTAAGCTGTGGGACTATTAATGTTTAGACATAGGTGATAAAGTTAATGCGGTATCCTGTTCTGATTAGTGAAAAAATCTATGGGGCCAAGTTGCCAGCTGCTGTTTGAACGACAGCTTTAATTGTTGCAGGCTAGTTTGAGTTGGAACTGGATTATCAATTTCTTCCTGTTTACTGAATCCTTCTCTGTTTCCTAATAAATGGAGCATATTGAAGGAATTTCTGTTCATTCTGCAGATTTTAAAGGTCAAAATATTAAATGTGGTAAAACAAAGAAACAGTATTTTCCAGTGTTAAAAAGTTATTTCTAGTCATAGAATGGTTTGGGTTGGAAGGAACTGTAAAGATCACTGAGTTCCAAACCGCCTGCCATGGGGGCACTAAAGCCCCATCCAACCTGGCCTTGAACACCCCCAGGGAGGGGGCATCCACAACCTCTCTGGGAAGCCTAGTTTCTTTAGAGATGTTGCTGTTGTCACTAATCACTAATATGTGTCTATGGTGCAAAGTTGAATGTAACTAATTTTTAGTTGATGTAACTAATTTTTACACACATACTGTGTTTTGATGCTAGCTGTATGTTTGTCTCTCAGTTCCCTCTCTGTAAACATAAGAAATCTGTATAGGAAGATTTCAGAATATAGTGAATAGGAGGATGTAAAATGTTGGTCATGTTAGATGTGTAACTTTCCTGTATACTCTGCAGTTTCTCAGTTCATCCGTGGTGTACATTGCAAAGAACAACTTAAATGGCTCGTGCTGGCTTCTAGTTTGAGACAGCCTTTGGCTGAATGGACTTGAAAAGGGACAAAAGAATCTCAGATAACAATAATATGTGCCAAACCTTTTAATCATGCTTTGAGCATTGGAGAAGCACTAGTCTAAAGAATAAAGCTTCATCTCAAAAATTCTGTTAAACTGTCTGGAGGAAACAGGCTGAACGAGGAATATGCTGTTCAGTGTTGGATGAAGGTGTTTATCAATGCCAGGACAATAATGATCTCTCTAAACAACTGATTTACAGTAGGATCTATCTTTTCCCAGGTTACTGACTGGAAGACATGATTGTTGAGCAGTGTGCTCCAGCTGATGTACTTTAGATCTAATAACAACCCAGCTCTTATAATCTTTTGAGAGACAATTTGAGTAATGAGCAGTAAATGAGGCTGGTGACTTAATGTTGAGAAAGATGACAAAGGTAATGTATACCAGCTCTCTACCTGGACAAGTTAGAGAGGTGGACCTGTGCAAACATCATGAAGTTCAACAAAGACAAGTTCAAGGTCCTGCACTTGGGTCAGGACAATCCTTGTTACCAAGACAGGCTGAGAGATGATGTGATAGAGAGGAAAAGGATTTGGGATTACTGATGGATGAAAAGCTGGACATGAGCCAACAATGCACTTGAAGCACAGAAAGGCCAATCACATCATGGGCTGCATCAAAAGAAGTGTGACTAGCAGATCGAGAGAGGTGATTCTACTCCTCTACTCTGGTGAGACCCCATCTGGAGTACTGTGTCCAGCTCTGGAGCCCTCCACAGAAGAAGGACATGGACCTCTTGGAGTAGTTCCAGAGGAGGCCACAAGAATGATCAAAGGGCTGGATCACCTCTTCTATGAAGACAGGCTGAGAGAGTTGGGCTTGTTCAGTTGGAGAAGAGAAAGCTCCAGGGAGACTTTATAGCAGCCTTCCAGTACCTGAAGGGGCCTACAGGAAAGCTGGGGAGCGTCTGTTTACAAGGGCATGGAACGATGGGATGAGGGGCAGTCGTTATAAACTAGAGCAGCGTAGGTTTAGATGAGACATTAGAAAGTTTTCCACTATGAGAGTGGTGAGACACTGGAACAGGTTGCCCAGAGCAGAGATATAGGCCCTATCCCTGGAGACATTCAAGGTCAAGCTTGAAACTCTGAGCAATCTGATCTAGTTAAAGGTGTCCCTGCTTACTGTAGGGGGGTTGGACTAAATGAACTTTAAAGGTCCCCTCCAGCCTAATGCATTCTGTGATTCTATGATTCTGCAATTGAGGAGGAACATTCAGCAGCTTTCAAGACACATCCACAGAAGCAGCTGTAAAGCCAGGAGTGCGGGCAGCCTTGTTCTTACAGAGCAGCTTGGCACTGTTCTTCCTGCTAAGGAGCTAGGTAGTCTGTGTCTGGACAGTTCAGCCTGACAACTAGAGAAGTGCGGTAGAAAAGAATATGTGAACCTGAAAACATATGACAAAAAAGCAAGACGTTTAGGGCATTGATCTCCAATTATTACAGTCCATAAACAATGAATCTCTGCAACAAATGTATAGATATCTTCATACTTTGCTCTTCTTGTCAGCCTCATTTTTAACACAGAAATTCTCATCGCAATATTCATTATGTATTTTACGGACCATGTATTTTTGGTGAGCTATGAAATGGGGATCACTGGGTTAGAACAATTTAAAGGGAAGACTGAATTAGAGATTCTTGTTTGATAACAGAGTCGACTAGCATGAATATGAATATGTCCTCATCTGAGGACATGACTACATCCTCACGTGATGTGATTACAATTGGTCATGCTGCTGAACAGAAGGAAATGACCCTGCAATGACAAAAAACCTTTAGGCTATTCCACATTTGTTTCTAGAGCAGTAACGGGTATATGAACTACTGCTATCAGGTTAGGATGAACAAGGTTAGAGACCCAGTAGGTGGCTGAAAGAAAGGAAGTTTTGAGGATACATGAGAAGCTGTCCAAGGGGCCAGGTTTCTGCTTTGTTGAAAAGAAACAGAACTGATCATTTGCCGTACATGGATTCCAATGGTTTACTCACAATTACACTCCTAAAATAATACTGTAATAGACATAAGAGATGCAGGTGTCTAGTTTTGGATGCATTTCAGGTTCCTGCCTAATGTTGACCTAAAGGCAAAACTATCACTCACATAATCTTTTATGAATATTTATAAAACCTTGGTCTTGCTAGCACTACTTCCCCCTCTGGCTCAATACAAGCCAGTCATTCAGAAGAGTCTCTTGATGGGATTGAGCATAACCTGGCATGACTCCCATACTGGGACTTTGAGAAAGCGTTTTTAGTTAATTCTGTGGTGGATTCATTGGCAGTGACCTATTTGCAGAAAAGAAAGTAGTTCCAAAAAAAGGAAAAAAGCCATGCATTAAGATGCATTTATATTCATACTGTAAGCATATGCAGAAGCTTTCAATAGTACAATGTGCTTTATGAGTGGTGTCTAAGTGTCTGAAGGAGTAATGAAATGATCTGTTATTCTAGTTTTAAAAAGACTAAAGTTCTGTTCGTGCGCCTGACATAGCGTAGGCGTAAATAACGTAGGTTTTCAGCATTGTTCTCTCAAATTAAGGAGGTGGCATAGATAAATTAATCTCTGTGCTCTGTCAGGAAGCTCATGCTTACTCTTTCATGCCTGCTGTGTGTGAGGACCGTGGCACAGGCTGACAAAGGCCTAAGTCTTAGCAGTTATAAAAATGGTATCATTAGACTCTCTTCTACGAGAAGCTGAGAAAATACCTTACAGACTTAGGTAGTCAGGCTAACCATTTTAGACGTGGATGTAGTTCACGTTTTGGGTCTCACATATGCCAATCATTCTACTGAGAGTCTGGTGGGACTTCCACTTGCTGTCTCCAGTTCTACACCAGCATTAATCCAATGGGAAGACAAGCTATGATATCAAAACTTGCAGAAAACAAAAAAGTCATACCAGTTTCAGGCCAGAATGGTAACTGAAGATATTCTGGCTCATGATGCATGTGTGCTCCCATGAGCACTTGTTGCTCGTTTGTCTGGACTGAGATGTTTACAGGCAAGGACGGGACTTCTTCCAGTTCTGTGCACGGGGAGAAGGAGTGCAGTTACTCTCTTAGGGAGCAATTATAGATGCCTGATTATTGCAGTAGGTGGAGCTTGGGGATTGCAACCCAGTGAAGAAAAAGTCTGTTCTGTACGGTAGACCAGTGCAGCCTTTTGAATTGACCATCCCAATAGATACTCTTCAGAGCTGTGCTAAAGTAAGCCTTTATGGCTCTGACATCTGTATGGGAACTATAAGATCACTAAACAGAGCATTAGAAATGCAGGATGCTATAGGCCGCTTTATATAGCCGAGACTGATAAGTCTTAGCAGAACAGAGGATAAGAAAGTAGAGCAAAATAGTGTTTATGCAATGACTTTGATTTGGAAGAGTAGGACTCTGGGGGTGGACTGAATATGTGTCAGTAGTTTAGAAAGTCTTGTTAGAGAATTGGAAACATGAGATATGAACAAGCCTCTGTATGCTGACAAGGCCAATAACAACCTAGTCAAAAAATGGGTAGTTATTGAAGTTATTGAGATGAACTGATGCAAACATTTGGCTCATAAAGCAGTGGATGAATTATTCATCATCAATTGGAAAAGCATTAGAGGGAAATTCACAGAATTGACTGTATCTTCTTAAATTTCCATTCACTGCGCCGTACGATGGTGATGAAATCTTGTCAGGTGATAGCTAACACAATGTAAGTCTTACTGATAAATAAGGTTTCCAGATGCTAATGCAGAAATATACTTGGCTTCTGTATGGAGATACTCTGTAGCAAATAAACTGAAGAAATATTTTGTTCTGGTAACAAAGACTGAGTTTTAGATCACGGATAATTAATCCCTTCATCAAGGATAATTAATGTATGGGACGAGCTTCAATGTCTTTTTCACTTTTTGTCAGTTTCGGTTGTAGATAGAATGCTATCCTCTTTGATGTGATATTCCTCTCCTAGAGTGTTATATAGTCTATATATAATATATTTATATATATTTGAATATATAATATTTATATGAGCTCTCTATTTTCTCTGAATTTAATGGTAACTATTGTGATTATACACACACACACACATATATATGAAATAATTCAGAGTTTTTTTCCTAGCAGGTAGTTCATGAGTCAGAGTATAGTTTAGGATGCCATGGGGTCTTCCTGGTCAAATTTAGTATGCACATCAAACATGCTAAAACCATTTAACAGCAACTTGCCTTTTAACATAAACCTGCTCATACTACTGGAATACATCTCTACATGCATGACAGCTTTGAACTCTTACAAGTTATCTTTGGAAACCTAGTTGGTCCAGTGGAGAATGGAAACTTGAGGGTTTAAAGCTTCTGTAGAAGCTCTAAGCTTCTATAAGGTAGTGATTCAGTCCAGGTAAAGGCTGTGCCCATGATTTTATAGAGCAAAGGAAAATTTTAATGAATTCTTCTTATGAGGAACAAACAAATACTGGGTTTGGGTTTGCTTAATAATTTATGTGAAAGATGAAAAATGGAAACATGGATCTCTCTTTCAGAAGGGAAACAGCTCTAGCTGTGTGTTATTAAAGAAGAATTTCTCTGTGAAACTGCAGAGACCTATGGTGCTATTTAGTTGGAAAGCATCGAGAGAAGATTCTTTTCTAATTCTTAGGTCACTGATGTCAACAGCATGAAAAGGAAAATTAATTAAATCAAATAGTGTTAATTGTATTTTATTAAAATAACAGGTGAATTTGATTAATGTGCAGTTTTTAATGACAAAGGTAATGAGGATGCCGTATACAAACTAACTTGTATTGGCAGACTGCTTGTCAAAGGTGTTGCATATTATTAATAATAATGTAATTAAAACAATACAGTGTGAAACAGTAAATTATTACTTAATAAAGTTCTGACAGTTAAAAGGATGATGCAGACACCTCCTGTGTTCAAGATTCTGTGGCGAGATTGCCACAGGTGTTACACAAACATTAGATAACTGGAAATATTTAATAATATTTTGCTTTAAATGTTTTAACTGTTTTCAGATTTGCCAGTGTAACGGTTACCAATTTTGCAGCAGATCAGCTTTTGTCAGCGCAATGGGTCAGAGTGCCTGTCAGAGGCTTGACTTCCTGTTACCCATCCCCCAACTTTTCCTACCTCTGGTTTTCTACTCATCTCTGTTGCTGCTTTCATGCTATCCCTTGTCCTTGAAAGAATTTCCCATGTGTCTCTTTTCCAGTTCTTTTATTCCTTTCTGTAAAAGCCTGCTTGTCGGTGTTCTGTCATTTATATGAGATCAGTCACAACAAATGATTGGCACCACAGCCGGGTTTGGCATGGACAGAGGTTTTTATGCCAGCATCATGCCTCTCAGTTGCAGTGCTGTTTAAAATAAATTTGGTAACAGACAGCAGAAGGGGTTGCTGTCAGGGAGCTAGATTAAGCTGAAAGGCTTTTTGAGGGCTTTTTTTTTGTACAGCAAGTTCATTGGAGGACATAATGGTTTTCTAAAGTGTGCTTGTAGCTTTTGCTCCTGTGGAGCTACGGGGGTAATTATACGTTTGGCTTGATGAAGTACGGAGGAGGGGTAAAAGAAGGTGACAACTTTAGAAAGCCAGGGGAAGTTGCAGTTGGTGCTGCTCGGGGTTAGTTCTCTATTTCCAGGATGCGTGACAGACATCAGTGTTTGAGACACAGGAAAGCCAGTGCTGCAGCTGTCCCAAATACAAAATTTTAAAGCACTTCTGTGCACTTGTGAGAGAGTTTCCCCAGGTGATTTGGCCAATGGTCCTCATAACTCGCAGGCTTAGGGCTAACAACACTGAATAGTAGGTGAATAGTAGGAGCAATTGTACTCTGTGCTTGGATGACCTGATGGCAATACTAGGCTTACCAACTTCTTATGAATGTGAACACTATTGCAGGATCACGTGCTCATCTGAATCCAGGCCAAACAAAGCTTCTAACAAAGAACTTGTCCAGATCAAATTTAATTATTGAGACAAAAGATGCTATTTTTGTTTTGGGTTTTGTCTCCAAACTGGTATGACATTTCTTTGGTCATTCATGGAGCAAAGATGCTACCTGTATTACTGCTTTAAGTTGGCCTTCATACAGATGTTAAACAAAAGGCTTCTGGCAGTGTTTCCTGCCTTCTACTTTCTGTTGTTAACACCTTCCTGCTTCTTGTGTTATGGGACAGATCCCATTCTTATCATGAGGATCTTTAGTGGGTATCACTAGGATGCTGTGAGTGCGGCTGACCCCCTGGGAGACAGTGTGGGTCCCACTGGACCCAGGGCAGGAGCGGGGCAGTTGGGGAATGGAGGGCGACATCCAGGGCATCTGCAGCTGCTGTGGCAAGACCTGTGGTGAAGAGTCCTGACTGTGACACAACGGGGGCTTGTAGTGAAAGAAACCTGTCCCCTGATTTGTATTTGTTCAGAAATATATTTCGTATTTACTGATTTGCATATAGCATAATCCTGACTTTGAAATCATGTGATACAGATTTTTTTACAGGGGATTATTTTTATATGCTGTATAGTTATTGTTTAATTGTATTTTCATGTTGGCTGTCATGTGGATTATAAGCTATTGCCCATACGAAAAATCTTGTTATTCCTGTATGTTTCCACTTGTTTTATTTTTTTAAAGAAGGGAAGGAACATTTTTCACAAGTCTTGAGTAAGAAAATATTTTTAATGCTGAAAAAACCAGAAGTTAGACTTCACTTGGCATAATGTGTAACCACGGTGTTTACATCCAGTGTCTCCCAGGAGGTGCTCAGTTCCCCCCGTGCAGCAGATCCATGGCACTGCCTTGCAGGAATTGTAGCTGTCAGGCCAGATTTCAGGTGTTTCACTGTGTAGAGATACCAGAGTGTTGCTCAGCCCCAGGAAGGTCTGAGCATCGTGGGAAAGGGTGGTAAAGAGCTAAATCCCAGTGAGAGTTGGGAAAGAATCACAGGGAGTCACTGTTTCCTTAGGACAACATGGGGTGTGTTCTGAAGTGAAACATTTACATTTGAGATTGCTTGATATTTGTGGCTGATGTGACAGATTTTGTTCCCATTTTCTTAATTTTCCTTATCCCACTGAAAACATCAATGCCACCCTAGGTTTCACTGAAAAAGATAAAGTTTGCTCTTCGTTTTTAACTAGTCCCAACAAAATTAACGCTTTCTTTTAAACAGCTGAATTTCCCACATACTAATATGACTATAAGGAATCAGTATTTCAGAAAAAAACCCTCAAATATTGTGAATAAAATACTGTGGAAAAGCAGAACTATAGCAAAAAAAAAAAAAAAGAAAGAAAAAAGAATAACCCTGAGATAAGGGCTGTTTTCAGTGCTGTTTTAATAAAACCCCTAAGCGTGAAAACCTCTACACTTATCTGCAGAGCAACAGTGCATATCAGTTAGGATTCAGAGCCATGGGCGTTTCTGAAGAAAGAGATCCAGGCGAGAGCAAACAAGCCTCCCTTTCTAGAAGCGTGATGTGGTAGCCTTGCAGGAGTTTTTTGATTTAACATTTAGCTGAGGTACCACCGAAACAGAGGAGATACCATATACAGAGATCAAAATGAAACCAGTCTGTAGCTGCAGTGGCTGTATGTAGATGTAGGCTAGATGAAGTCCTTCACCTCATCATTTTCTGAAAAGGAAATTGTATCTGTATCATATCTGTGTTGTATACCTGAAAAATCCTGTGAAACAGGATCAATCCTGTCCTTTAGTGTTGGCAAGGCTCATGATTTTTAGGCTCTGATGTGTATTTTCCCTTTCCCTTTAAGAACAACATCACCCTTCAGAGTGGGCTGACATCCATCACAACAACTCCTGTTGTCAATGTCATCCCAGTTATAATTTCCAATGGCTGAAGTCCTGGTCCCCTAATAGAATAGTTATCACATGAGTGAGCAGATGCTGACATGGGGAGCATCTGACACTTTATAAATGAATGCCATCCAAGCAAAACATCAGCAGGATTGGATATGTTTAGGTAGTTAAACATCTGCAGAGGTGACTTGTTTGCAAATCGTTAAGAATAAAAGCTTGTCGGTTGTCAGAAATCCTTGGCATACACGTGACGACTCTGGGTCTAGACCTTCTTCGGACTGTGTGTTATTGTCAGGGATGTGCTCCCCAACGCTTTTGGCAAGGGGAGCTCCCTGAAGCTTAGCATAGGCCAACAGGTCTAGGCACAACTGCGGCATCAGAGCACATGCTATGGACATTTCAGCCTAGAAACCTCTAATTACCCAGAGGTAGTTTGAATAGGTTCAGGTCTCTATGCTTACACCTCTGTGCTCTTGTTAAAACAGAGGGATATTGGAAGTGCCCCCTCTGTGCAGGACCCTGCAATAAGCCTTCCTGACAACTAGAAATAATTGTTATGAAGCAAACGTTATGCTACGGAAATGTTTTTTCGGAAAGTTTTACGTAGGTTATGTTTCCTAATTAAATTATTCTCTCTTCTCAGAACAACACAATTATTTCTAAGCTGTTATAGACATCTGGAGACCCCTCACACCTCTTCCTGAGTGAGCTGCAACAGACTCCACATAATATATTCATGTTCAAGTTAGGGAAAAGTAATGGCTATGGGCAGAAACCAGATCTGAGGCTTTCAGGCCAGTGCTCTGGCACTGAGGTAAAACAGAAGGCACTGCAGATTTCTGTTTCTAATAACTACTGAGTAAAAGCTGAAGACAAACCAAACTCAAACTGGAATAATTAACCCAGGAAATTCTCAGTGGGAAGATGGTACGGTGACTAATCAGTGAGCAAGCTTTTTAAATTAAAGGCTTTTAAACTGCCCGAGGTTCACTATAAAGAGTGAGGCATTGCTTTTTTTTTTTTTTTTCCAAAGGAAACCAATTTGCTGAAGGCTGCTTTGTGGGGCTGAAGGGTGCTTCTTTTAGGTTGCACATCGCAAATTAGAGTTGCCATTTGAGAAATAGAAGGTGTATTGATAGTAAACAGGTGGCTCCCGGTCCAAGGAGATTTGTTTGGTACCATTTTATGATTGAGCTGATGCTGTGACACATTAAGTGGAGCTTGTCACTCTCCCATCTGGTCTACACAACTGCTGGAGGCGGAACCCATTTAGGAAGTTGCACATTTCTTGCAGCTGTTTCTGAATGTTTCATAAATAACTAACAGAAACCACTGATTCATTTGGCTTTATTAAACCTATCTTAGGGGAATCATGTCATTGTTCGTGGAGAAAATTGTACACGTTGCATGGCATTTAAGGAACTTGTTATCAAATTACAGCACTTTAAAGCCTTACTTAGTGCTAATGGGAAAATTGTAAAGTACAGATCAGGACTTCTTTTGGCCTGATTATAATTTATCTAAATGACTGCACTTGATAAAGAGTCCTTCATGCTAAGTAAAATGCTTTTTCCCTGTGGAACCCAGTGGTGTCTTGTTCTCATCTTCCCCCCGTGGATGCAGTTTATCCTTGGGTCTTATCTGGAAGAAGCAGTTGTGGCAGAATGCTGTGTTCACTTCATACATCATTTAAACTGGTTTTGTTATTGATGAATTGCTTTTGTAATTCACAGATGAAAGTGAACATTATAAACAAGGCATTCCTATATTAGCTTTTCAGTGCTTTGCCCAATGGGCAATTTAATGCGACATCAAATGCGATAGTAGCTGAATGACAAAAAGAACCTTTCCCATGCTTGTTGGCTTCTAATAGCTTGATTTCATTCTTAATAGGCCGTTAATCTTCAGCTACTGTTTTGCTCTGTATCAAACGTTTCACTGCAGTGAGCTGGGTTGTTTGTCTACTTTAGGTTTGTGTTGTGTTCCGTTAACGCTCCCTTTGGAAGGCATTTGGGGTGCATAAGATGCCTGAGATTGACTTTGTGGTTGAAAATTTTGACTCCCCTTGACAAAACTTTTCTATCTGTCATGATGTGACAGGCTCGTAAAACTATTCATGTGCTAAGTTATAATGATATCTAATATGATAACAATAAAAGCTTACTAGCTATTGAATTCAAAGCAAGCAGCATGCTGCATAGAAAAAGAGAGGCACTGCTGGGTGTAAAGATCTTAAAATGTATTGCTCTCTAGCTTAGTGAAAGAATTAAATACAGTGAGCTGTCTGACCTGAAGGAGACACACTTATTTCAGGTACAGTTACTGTCCAAGAAGCCTGTTATGCCCACAGTATGTAAAGAAAGACTGTACAAACTTCTGAGAGCTCTTTTTTCTAGATGAGCTTGGGAACAATGTCACTGGTAGGTTTGTATTATGTTAAAAAACAGAAGAAATTTTTTTTTTATTCTTATCTGAGTTCTGATCTATTTTGCATGCTCACTTGATATCTTTAGGTATTAAAATTAGTCTCCTCTGAGGACTGTTAGAGATATCTAAGAGCTTGAACAAGCTTCCGTTCTGTGATGTCTCAGTATTTTCTTGATTGAGAAACCACTGTAGAACCATGTAAGGAACGGAATAATTCTCCAGAGCCTCCCATGCTGCTCAGTGAGAGTCATCAGAGCTTCTGTGAATCTTGTCAGGGTGAAACCTGGCTAGATGCAAGTAGGTAACATTCTGTCACTTCTTGATCACGTGCTGCTCATCATACTTCCAAGGATTATTTCAAGGTTTAAAAAGGTTCTTACACAGAACTTAGAGAGACCTTCTGACTTACCAGGTCTAGGCCTGTGCAGCTGCTTAACTGAAAATAATAAACGGACCACTTCCCCTTTGAAAAGTACATAGTTGGGCAAAAAAAAAAAATCAGCTAGTGTCAGAAAATGGCTCTAGAGCCTCTTCAACCCACATTTATTAAATAATAGCTTATACCTCTCTGTGTCCTCAGGTGAAATAGTTCTTACTTCTATAAAGAGATCTTCCACCTGCTGGGCAGCTAGCTGGGAAGATCACAGGGGTACAGATTGTTTTACAGCTCAGATTTGGGATCAGTGTCATATAAATTCATCTTATGGCTTTGGACCCAAGCTGAAAGCGTGAACTAAGGGTAAAGATGTTTCTCCAATATATATATCTATATGGCTAATGCTTTCTGTACCAATACAGTTCATAGCAGTATTTCCCTCTCTAATGCTGTTACAGTCACATCTGATGCTGGATGACCATGAGACTTCTAGCTCGGCTGGGATGGAATCTCTCTTACCATTCCTCTTAAAGTTATTTTAACCCAAATCAATTTAGCTCACTCTTCTATTTCTTTTCAGTGGAAATACTCCACTCAGTGTTTCCTCTACAGCCTTTCCTTCCTAAACAAGATAGCTCCACTCCAGCTCCGTTGTGGTTTTGCTGTCTCTCTGTAGTTAGCTTTCTGTTGTGCATGAGTAATGTTTCCATTTCATTATTCTTCTTATGTAGCATGGAAAAACTTAATTTTTCTCTGAAAAGTATGACATTTTTCCAAACTACATCAGATACAATACTTACGTTGGCTCTCTTGCCTAGTGTTAGCGTATTTTTTATCCCTTGTTTACCTCTAACGTTTCTTTATTCAGTACTGAATCTCTGTTTACCCCAGGTTCTTCTACTATATTTAAAACAGGACTTGAAAGTATCCAAGTTACTTCCACTTTTTCTCTTTTTCTCAAACTCTAAGAAACACTTATCTCACTATATTCCTATCTTTCAGGATGTCTCAACATGCAAGAAGAGTTTTAAATTTCTTTCTCTAGGTCTCATTAACTAGTGTTCTTTACTAAAATTATTTCTACAGAAGATGATTTCACTGTCTTTGTCTTGTGTGGTGGGACTGTTGATAAGAGAAATCTACTTTGCTGGGCAAGAAGAATATTTTTACACATTCACTTTGTGAAGAGGCAACATGAAAGTAACTACCAATTATCCTGATTAAGTCTTACGGGACTTTAAAACCTTGGCTTCTTACACAATTAATGTAATGAAAGTAATAAATCTTATGAAAAAATTGGAGCACATCATATGGCTCAATTTCTGTACAAGCAATCAGTTTGAACAGGTTATCATCAGCTTTAGAAATAGCAGTTATTTTTTTCCTACTTCTTAGTTCACAAACTGGTATAATTTGATAGGTCCTAAAGTTTTGTGATGAATGTACAAAGTGAAATGAAAATGTAGGTATTTAGTCTTCACTTGGCATTGATTTAATTCCAGAAGCCACATGTCAGTTTTCAAGATGCGACTTTACTTGAGGCCATTTTAGACTTCACTTTAAATCATGTATGGCATTTCAATGGGTCATAAAGAGTAATAGTTTTCCTTGTCAAAGCATCTCTCAAACAAATCTGAAAAAAATAGTGAGCTTTGGAATGGAAAAAATTCAGAGCTGATTTACAGCTGTGTGAAAAGACACTTATCACAGGCAAAATGAAATCTGCAGTGCAGAGAACTGTATATTCCCTGGAATATATTAATCACTGATAATTCTGGCTTTATAATTTCTGGAGATTACCTTGCAAAAGTGTAAATCAGGGCTCAATAAATAATTAGTTTCTGTTTCAGGGCATGGCTAAGTACAGTTCTTATGCGTGCTCTGACCCAATGTGTCAAGAATAATGATGATAAGTTTTGCATATTGTTCCTCTAACATAGTATGTGCAAGGGACCAAAGCTGAGCAAACAGGTTTCCACAACATCTTCTGAAGAAGGAATTGAACCCACCCATGCTGGTTTACAGTCCTTCTCTCATTAGATAGCTTGTGGATCACTTAGAAAATTATCGTTTCCTCTAGTTACATTTCACATGTGATTGTTCTGATTTAATTGATTTCTACTGCATTCATTCTGCTGTTTATTTTCCTAATGAATGTTCTCTTTCTCTTTTCTCATTCATTTTCTCTTTAGTTTTTTTTCTGTTTATTTTAATGAACAATAACTGACAACCAAAATTTTAATTCAATTACTGACTTCTCATGCAAAATGAATAGATAAATAATCTCATCACATCTATAAATACAGATTTATTTTGATTGCCATTTGATTGATCTGCAATTCTATTTAACTTACGGTTTGCTTAACTGATTTTGGTTTTCTCCTTATTTTCAGTATTTTACAATATGCCAGCACACACAATATGCTGAAAAATTTAATAAGTGCAAACATTATTGTAAAACAGAAACACGTACTTTCATGTCCTTTCCAATAAAATACATCCTACATAAATATTACCTAAATTTATCTGGAAAGCTTATTTTTTTCCAGTAGAAAGCAATGCCATTTTATACCATAAGTCACTTTCTCTCAAAATGCATCACACAAAAGCATTTCATTTGGATTAAGTGAGGTAAGCAATCTCTCTTTGCAATGCTAGCTCTACAGCTGCAGCACGTTTCAAGAGCTAGGATCCTTTCCATTAGAATACTTGCTTTGCATGCATTTCAAGAGCATGAAAAAATTGGGTCCATTAGTAGAAGGCAGGCAACCCAGCTAATAATTGGCTTAAAACCATTAAATATAAACAAAACAGATAAATCTCCTTCGCTTTTCTTCTGAAAATAGAAGACTTTCAGAGTGATGTTTTAAAATATTCTTCTGCAAGCACACCGAATAATAACTTTTCATTATGAAAGACAATTATGGTATTACTTTACCCATACAGTGAGCCTCCAGAAACAGTTCTTCAAGGATGGATCCTTAAAAACCCCACTAACAAAACTAAACCCAAACTGTTTCCATTCTAAAAGGGTCTATATACTTTTCAAAGTATTTCACTACAGTGAAACAAACATGCAAATACTTTCTATTCTCAAAACACACACATTCTTCTTATGTTAAAGCTATATTAATTCATTGTTTCTTAAGCTACATTTTATCAATCTACTCAGCATTATTACATATCATTGAATCAACATCTTTACTAAGTACAAAAATAAGGGGGAAAATAACCAGATTAACAAGGACTTTGACGATCCTTTTTCATCAGTCAGCTATACTCATTTTGTGTCAGATCGACTTAATTTCCCAGAAAGCTGATAAAATGTATTTTATGTTCAAGAAACCTTACCTGTGCAATTTTGATCTGATTTTGGTGTGGAAAATTCAAGTAGTAATTTTTTTTACAAACCACACTAATTGCCTCTGGTGTAACATGAAATTTGATCCACGAACCTTTCTTTTGGGTACACATTTTCCTTGATTATTCAGTTTCACTCTTCATTCTTTCTGATGAGTAAAAGTATTGCTAAAAAGAAGTGATCTGGAAAGTAATGCAGCAGTCCAAACAATTACTAGGTCAGATGAAGAAGTGAGGTTGATTGGTTGTTTCATTTATTGCTATATTTTGTTTGCTGCCTCTGACTATTCCCATCTTTGTCAATACCTTGCCAGTGTTTTTGTTTGCCTACATTTATAGTACCAACTCCTAGCTAAAGATGACTGACAATAAAAGTATAGTTGTGTAACGTTTGATCCCAGCTAGATAAATGGCCTAAAGATCAAAACTCTGATAATTTCAGCAAAATTCTTGTGTCTCACTCATGCCCCATTGTGTAAATACCTCTGAGTTGAAATGCCCAGGACCACCTGAGCTTCCGACCACTTCGCAGAATAAAAACATTCACAGAATCACAGAATTGTATGGGTTGAAAGCGACCTCAAGTGATCATTGGGTCCAACCCCTCTGCCAAAGCCGGTTCCTGAGGACATATCGCACAGATAGGCATCCCGATGGGGCTTGAAGATCTCCAGAGAAGGAGACTCCACACCCCCCCTGGGCAGCCTGTCCCAGGGCTCTGTCCCCCTCACTGTGTAAAAGTTCTTCCGCATGTTGGTGCGGAACTTCCTGTGCTCTAACTTGGGGCCATTGCCCCTAGTCCTGTCTCCACAGACAACTGAAAAGAGGCTGGCCACTTCCCCCTGTGTCCCACACTTCAGATATTTACTAACATTGATCATATCCCCTCAGTCTTTTCTCATCCTGCATGTCTGAGTGAGGTGGTGGTCTCACAGGTTTTTTCATGATTCACCAAGGTTGGTCCATTTGAAACCTGTTGAACTGTTTTGAATTTGGCACCAAAAGTGGCATACTGATTACATTAGCATTGTTGAACGCCTTGCTCAAGCTGTGTAGACACAAGGTATATGTACCTTCAGCTGAGGGAAGTGGCCTTCTGAAGCACTGCCTGTATGTTGTTGTCAGATTGCAAACACTGCTGTTGATTGAACCCATCCTGACTGAGGGACCTACCTTACAACATACCCTTCGTTTCAGACTGGGACCACTGCTGTTTTGCTTTCTTGTGTGTGAGGAAAGACACCGAGACTGTGTTTACACCTGCAATCCATTTACAGGAAGTTGGGACTTTTTCAGATAGCCAAGCAGTAAACATGAACTTGGATATCAGTCTTTGTAGCTCTGCTGGTTTCAGGAGAGTTGTTTCTGGTTTACACAGTTGAGAGTGCCATCAGCATCACATTTTTTACCTTTATGAATCTAGTGACCTAAGGATAATTTGTCACTTGGTAAATGTGTTCAGTTTTTCTTAAATGAAATATTTAATCTGGGGAAAAAAAAAATATATAGATATAATCAAAACACTATTATTTAAATTTCCTGTGTTTACTTAACACTCTTACTTGACCAAGAGTTACATCAAACTGAAAGTTAGTTATCCAGGTCACTACTTCATTCATTCTGAATAATACTAGAAGGAAATAGTTTTTACTCAGGAGTTCAGAAGAGAAATGTAGACAATATTTTCAGACCAGCTTTCTCCTGGCCCTGGTGCCTAGCTGTCACTGCAGGCTTAAGTGCCAAGGTAGAAAGCACAATTTCATTTTTGTGATGAAGTCTGTAATATCAGAAAAAAAAATCAAATCCAGTTGCTTGCTGTGTAATCCTAAAGAGAAAACTCTCTTAAGTTAGAAGCCAGTTTCAGTTGAAGCAGAGTTTCTTATCAGTGGCTCAGCTATGGACATAATGCCCAATCTTGCATTAAAGACATCTCAGAAACAGAATCAAAGAAGTTCAGCTGTTTTCCCTCAAGCTATGTGGATGAATACTGTGAGCTAGATTCTGATCTCCCTTGCACCAGTGTAGCTCTGGGTAACTTGTCAGTTTTTCAGGAGAGCTATCTTGTCATGACTGCAATCGAATGCTCCTGTCCTGGGATAGATCCCCAGCTGCTCTGTTTAGGAGATCCCTTGTTCAAGTGTGCTGCATCACTGTACTCTGATGAATTTCTGTGGGTCCTAATTTTGTTCATAGACAACTTCCTAAAAATCTTATGACCTCCCTGATTACACTTCTTTCTGTGCAAAATCACTTGTTTGTTTAATATGCTTCAGGCTAACAGCCCTGGATTTTACTTATTAATCAGCATGGCATACGTCTCACCATCTGAGGGTTGCCTTGTTATGTAGTGACAGTTTCAGTAGAGGAAGACATGTTTTCAGCTATGCTAGCATTTACCATTTTTTCTTTCAAGATGCA
The DNA here is from genome assembly GCA_013400835.1 of Zapornia atra. Lineage (NCBI taxonomy): Eukaryota > Metazoa > Chordata > Aves > Gruiformes > Rallidae > Zapornia > Zapornia atra. Next base: position 49,163 of record VZTU01008971.1, read on the forward strand.
GTTGCACCTCTGCATCTGGAATTTACTCTTGAATCCAAGAAATATGCATGTTAGGCTGCCTGTGTAATATCCTGTCTTTTCATGTGAAGAGCTGCTTTGGAGGTGTGATCTTTGCTTCCTAAATCTTGGCATGTTTCGTTTTCATGATAGATTTATAGCTGTAAAGGCAATGGTGTTATGACCTGCAAGTAGCTGTTAATGTGAAATCTTGCCTTTTTTTCAAGTCCCCATCAGTTTAGATCATTAAACCCTGGAGTTTTCAATTTGGAAGACAAGTATAAAGGCTCCTAGATTACAGAGTCTGAAACAAACCATTGGCACCGTGCTAGAGTGCTAGTGGTCATTGAAACGGTTTGAGCAATTAAAGTTCATAGAGAACACTGTCAGTCATTATGGATTAGTGAAAGAACCATAGGGTACATAGATCATTGGCCTGTGGCTTCTGCTAATGTCTTTTTTAGAGACTTTTATAGCTGCTGTATTTCAAACGAATGTTTTATGGCACTTTTTGTGAGATCTCATACATATGATTTAAGCAGTGCTAACTGTGATGTTCTTGATTTCCTCTCAGTCACAACCAAGACTGTTTCTTCCCAGTTGCTATATCCCAGATGGCTTTTACTTTCGTGATTATGCATCTTAATGTCTTCTGCCATCTTCTGCAAATGTCATTAATCACATCAAGTAACAGGTTTACATTCATGCTAATGAATTAATTTCTAATAACCTGCAGTCTGGCTACAGATGATTCAAACCAAGAAGTTCTTACAGTTCCAATGGGTGGCACCTGCCTCTTGCACGAGCTACTGTGTTAGCCTCCATCTGGGGAATATTGGCTCTTTTTAACACTTTGACCCATGTTTGGCACCGAGATACAGCGACTCACTCTTCATAGCTGACTGCACGAGGATCTGTTCTGAATCTCACCTGTTGCAGGGACCAGACTTGCTCAGCCTTTCCACAAAGCTTGACCTGATGCTGTACTTATCAGACAAGTTAAATATAGAAGGTAGCTTCATGTTCATGACCTGGCAACACTTGATGGGGTCAAGCTGTTCAATAATGAGTCCAAGGCTATTAGTTGGAAATATACTTGGGGTTTCACCTTAATCTTTCTAATTGATTATCCTGTGTTTATCATTCATTTTTCAGTCAATTACTTTATCCATGTGTTAGCCATGTTGCCGTTAGCAGCGCTTTCTGCTATAGAGCTGTAGGCTGGGGTTGGAAATTTCTGAGTCTGCCTTCATCATACAATACCACAGCTGTCACCTCTGTTAGTCCTTTTATGGACTACGGACAGCTCAGTAGTCTTGCAACTAGCTGCTGAGCAACCACACTAGTGAGTTACCCCTCACTTCAGCTGTGCAGCTACAGGTGTTTGATTTTTTCCTTGGTTTTGTGGTGGTTTTTTTTTTTTTTAAAGCCTTAAAACAGTCCTAGTAAATGACTTCTTGGTTCTTCTCTTGCAGAAGTTATCCTTTCACCTTGTAATCCCTCATGAGATTGTAAAATAGAAGAAAAAGCTGACTAGGTTTTACCAAGCAAGGTCTGTCCAGATGCAGGTACGTGTCAGAAATGAGCCTACCTGTGTGTACACACAGGTATGCTGGTGTCTTCTTCCAGTTGAAGTACCNCTAGGATATAACAAAAGAATATTATAAGACAGAAAGAGACAGACTGCTCATAAAATCAAATAGGAATTCCCAAGATGGCAACAGATTCTCCAAATCTTCCCAGTGCTTTAGGATTACATTTTTCAATGATGGAAAGCTTTCAGTTAATAAGAGAATGTGGTGCATGTGCCACTTCATGACTACCAATAGTTTTACATTCTACAGTATTTCAAACTGTAGCTTCTCCTTTGTGTATCTGCCTAGGCTTTGTGATTTTCTGTTTATTCTACAGTGCTTGATGAGCTGTCCCTTAGGCAAATGGCAGGTGTGTATTTGTTTGAACAAGGTTTAGGATCTTAAGTTGCCATGCAGCTCTTGGAGAAAGCACTAAGCATTACAGCCCCTCTTTGGTGATATCACCTAGCTAGGTATACTCACTTTGTGCACTTCAGAGACTGCTAAAATGCATGCAGGAGCCTGCAGTGCAGTAGGAAGAAAGATGCAAGAGCAAGCATGTATGAGGACACTCTGATGTGCCGAAGAAGTCTGTTCATTGGCAAAGCCCTTTATTCAGAACCTTAACTCAGAATGAAGTCACCTAGTGCCATTCTGTCATAAGCCTGTGGCAGTTGTACTGCAGCTTTGAGCTGCCCATAAGTTATAAGAGTGAATTCTGACCTAATTATTTAATTTTTTTCTCATATAAAGTTCCATTAGATTAGACATTTGAAGAATAGATTTTGTCCTTTGGAATTTGGTGTTGAAAAATGTCTCATTACATTTTTATTTGAAGATCCTATTCAATAATGAGACAATAGTTGTACCTCATCAGCAGCTTTAAGTATACTGTATTTCATGCTATGAATTCCTGCAACAGCAGAAATAGCACTGGAGTTTTGGGACTCTCTGACATGCTCTTTTGATGTGTGGTGAGTCATGAAACATTTTCAGCTTATTTTCATGGGACTTTAGATTGGCTGATAGGAATTTGACAGAATGAAAATGTCATCTAGATGAAGGCTTCTTGAATGCTGAGTAGAAACTTGCTGATATGGGCCAGTTTATTTACTGAATTGGAAGTTCTGTTGTACGAGCACTAAAATACTCATCTGAAAGTATTTCTTGATCTGCTCTTAAGGAATATTAAAAAGAAGAAAAAAATCCATGCAACAGTCTGCTTTGTTCTGAGTACTCTTTTCTAATTCTGGAACCTAACCAGTCTCTGCAGTGATTGTCTCAACCTAAACAAAGCTCCTGAATCTCCACATACTGTTTATGTAAATATGGTGCTTCTTAAAATATGCTAACAGTATATTCATTCAGAGAACATCAGTTTAATGCCAGGAACTAACCTGAAGGGAATTTTGTGATAAAATATGTGACAGAAGGCTTTTCACAGCTGAATTTGACATGCTTATGTGGTTCTGTGGTTGCAAAATCATGTTTCTAGTATATGAGAAATGTATATATTTCCCATATATATAAAAGTCTTAACAGGGGAATTGATTGCAGCTTAAATTACATTACCTACTGCGCTTCAGAAGGCCACAGGTTTAAGTATATTATTCTGCCACGGGCTTGATTTAAGCTAGAGCAATACCTTTTTAAGTTTTTATTATGCTCTTTGCCATGAAAAAAAAATTTGTCAAGAGAATGGATTCATGTCATGTCAGTTTGTGTCCCTGCTACAAATTGTGATAGGAACGAATGACCTGATTTTAACTACCCAATACGTTATGTGCAGTGCACCAACTCGGTGTGCCATTTTAGCTTCTATCATGGCTCTTTATTGGGTAGATATTTTACTGTCACCTACCTATTAATTACAGCTTGAATGAGGGTTTAATGGAGTGGTTATCAAATCAGAAGGAAGCATATTGAAAACGTTGTGGCTCAGAACACAAATTTTTAATTCAGGGAATAGGAATGTATTATCTTTTAAGGTAAGGAGTGGGGACAGGAAATGGCGTGATCAACCCCTTTGTCAAAATTAAACTTCTTCAAAATAGTGCTGAATGACAATTCATAGAAGGGATGAGATGGTGATGACAGACTGACCCCAAAACTCGTACATACTCCTATCTAATTACCTGTGAATGAGTGGGATGAGCAAATTGGTATGCTATTAATATTCAGAACGAACATGGTATAGTCAAGGGGTAGCCAGAGTGAGGAAGAGTGCCTGAGCAAAAGGCAGAGGTGACTAGTGAGCTGAGATAAACTGGACACCTGAATGGCAAATGTATAGGTAAATGTGGACATCAGACCCTGTAGCTGAGGTGTGGAGCAGAAGGAGAGTGACTGTGGTCCACCTACTGATGGGACAAAAATGGGTACATTTTGTGCTAGTATTTCATGTTTGCCCGGATAAATATTTAACCCCAGGCTGATGCCTTTGGTCTGTTTAACAAATGCCCAAAGTGTTCATGGTTGCAAAATGATTTGGTTTTGACTGAACTGATGGTCCCAGTGTCCTTCAGGCTGTCATGACATTGTAGTTAAGATACTTTAGTGTTTTATGCATGATGTAACTTATTGAGTCTTGATATGAACAGACCCGTCAAGGGAAGAGTCATATCATGTTATATGGAAGACTGAGACTTAAACTCACATGGACTCATTGTTTGAACCTGAATTCTGATGAGGGAATAAATTTGGAGGGCAGTGGTCTACTAGCTTGGGAAATCAGAGAAGCAACTATTTAAGGCATCCATGGTGGCTTTAAAATTTTAGGTGAAAAAGGAAGGAACAAGCTTCTTTGCTAGGCCAGCTGCTGGTGAGGAGGTGAATTAGGTGTTCTCAGTCTGACTCATGCTAGTCACTTGTCTTCACCTCAAAAATTGTTTTTATAGTAACTGTCATTGAGCTAAATACCTTTAGAAAAGATTGAAGAAGCAAAATAATTCTTATTCTAATACAGCATAAATCAAATGAAGTGCTAGTATACATCTGTTTTAAGGTATTTACTGGCATAAATACGTTGGTAAGGGCAGTTTTGGTTTGGTTTTTTCACACTCTTAATAGTTATGCTGACAAAACTTTTACATATAGAACAAGTATAAATTATCAAAGAGCTAATCTTCATGTAATTTATTTGCTGAAGCACTAGTTCAACATCCATTTTGACTTCATGCTTTGCAAGTGTAGAGAAAAATGAGTGAATATAGTGTGCATGTGTATGTACATATATTAAAAAATATTTTTATATGCTTCTCATCTTCTGGCTGTCAGTGGGACTGCTGTATGGAGTGTTTCAGGAGTCCATTTACAGAATTGAAGTAGGAATAAGTACCTATATTGTAGTTTCAATGGCCTGGTTATTTCACACAATCACAGAATTGTAG
>VZTU01008972.1:0-21366 GCA_013400835.1 Zapornia atra
AAAAAAAAAAAGGCAAAGCCATTTAAACAGACACTGAACTAGAGGGAATAAGAGGTACATAGCTGGTCTCTACCCGGAGGTGGGAAGGTGCTCCATTCCTCAACTGGTGGTTCTGCAAGACTGCTGTGTTGTCTCAAGTGAGGAAAGCTCTTCAAGCCTAAAAATTTTATTCCAAGTAGGATGATGATGTGAAAGGAAAATTGCATGAGACACCAGAAAACAGTTACATCTATTAAGACAGTGGAAATCTATGGTGCCAGTCTAAGTATCTGTTCAGTGTGTGCTAGTCCTGTAAGACTCTTCACATTAAATTAATCAAAGCAGATATTCAAGTTTGTGTGACCTGCCTGTCTTGTCAGTGAGACCCCAAGCAAAAAAGCAGGGGAAGAAATCAAGTGAATTATGTCCAATTACCCATTGGCCATATATACCCATATCCTGAATTACAGGACTACTTTCAGCAAAATCAGTTCTCTCACCACTTTTGTAATATATATATGCTGCTGTGATACAGCAATGGAGAAGGAATTATGCTCTATAATTCACTGCTGTATCAAAACTAAACTCTTAAAACATTTGTGAAGTTACTGCAGTACAAAGTGAACTCTTTTAAGATTGGACTAGCACATAATTGAGGAGTTTATAACTGAGGCCTTTATTTACCAGTACTTCAAGCTCTGCTTACGTTAATTAGAGTGTTTCTCTAGCAATAAAAAGGAAAATAGAAATGACAATAGTTTTGCCATTTATATTGATTCATAGCTTCTAAGATTATGATTTCTGACAGACATAGTTATGTCCCACGTTACTACTGAACCTCGACATTTTTGTCTCACAGACACAACGCAGTAGTTAAATCAACTTCAAAAAGTTATTGAAATTCACTTCCCCCTTTTTTGTGTTAGTTCTGTGGTTACTTTCTTTTGTTTTATCAACTCTGGGTTTTGAATTTTTGGGGTTTTACTTCTGTTTGTTTGCCTTTTGGATTATTTTTATTTAATTCTTCAGAATAGCCTCTGTTTCCAAAGGGTATGCTGAAATATTCATGGTCATATAGAAAAGGATTGCTCAAGTCCATTTTTAAAGACAATCAAATATAAACTTCTAAGAATTGAATCAGGGAACAAGTTGTTAAAAAATACCAGTGGGTATCTGCTTGGTATTTGGAAAAAACCCCAGGTATTTTGCAAGTATTGTTCTTCAACATTTCCTTTGAAAGAACTCCAGTCTTTGAGTCTAATAAATTAAGAAATATTTCACAACATGGTGAATTTTATTAAGACAGTCATAATTCTAAATCAGTGTTTTAGTACCTGTAGTTATTTGCTCAACAGAGTTGTGCCAGTGCATATAAAGTTTCATATAGGGTTTGAAAAAACCGAAATCTGTTTCTTATGGCTGAAAAGAAGCAGCTCAGCAGTAAGGCCTATGAATAAATGCTGTCTTTTGCAAACATAAAATCTCTTGTACGATAGCTTTTATGTCATAGTAGTATAAGCATGTGCTTAGATGGCTCTAAAGTTTTGGGGTTTTAAAAAAAATCCCTTGATATTGATGTTCAGTCTTGGGCTGCAAAGTAATTAATCAGTGTTCCTTTGCAGAATAAGCAGTGTACAGAAACACACTTCATGTGCAAAGAAACCTGGTGTGCACATTGAAGTTAGTAGTTACAACTGAGATAATAAAGGGAGTACATATCATAACAGTATTGATCATATGCTGTCAACCTACATAATTCTGCCTTGTGGTGTTTCATATTTTAAACCCCTTAAAACGCTCATGGCTCACATACGGGTCCAGTAGTGTTTTGCCAAGACTCAGTTATGAGGCATCTGCTCTGAATCACCCTTGCTATAGTAAAGCTGAAATCTGACACTGTTTACAATTGCTTGTGCTCCTCAAAGTGACAAAAAATGTTCTTACAGGCTTCTGTGTATGTGGGGTAGTGACTAATACAACCCTAAATCTAGTATTCCAAGTTGATATTTCAAAATATTTTGCCAATTGCCTTCCCTGAAAAGTCACCCTGGGAATTACATCATCTTCTCAAGCTCTGAAAGATGACTTGGAATGGCATTAGTGTAGCAGTGATGCCTTCAGCATGTTTGTCCTGGCCTAACTGGTTGAAATTTTGGACATTGGTTTACTTTCACAAGAGAAGAGTGTGTCTGTTGACTTGCTGTGCTAACAGAAGATGAGGGTGGCAAAACTTATTTTGGCTTGAACAGAGTTCAAGGTGAAAAACCCAGGGGAATCTCTTTCCTTACTCCAAAGCCCTTTTGTGCTTAGATGCCTTGCAGAACATGAACTCAGAGGACTGTTCTGAGAAATCTATGGCTTGACTTTCTTTTATGATGTGCCTATTTTGATAATTTACTCATTAATGCCCCGAGAGTGTTTTCTGTGTTCTGTGTCTGTTCTTTTGTATTGTTCCAGTTATGTATTTTAACTTAATTGGGGGATTTAAGGACAAGAGGATTACACTTACATCATCCGTATGTCTTTTTAATTCTTTATTTCTTTGGCTGATAAATAATCGTAGTGTCAAATCCTGCCTGCCTTAGTGTTTTTCAGCTGGTAGGGTACTCTAGGTAGCTAATTAAACTACAATATATAGGAGAATGTATTATAAATATGGAGAAAAACTGCCAGAAATTACATTATGAAATGTCTGTCAAAGTTGACTAGTTTAAATATTGATCAAGTCAAACAGAAGAATCAGTGTCAGATACTGGGACATGTATTAAACAGCAGAACACAGCTTCATTTAGCTTTATAGCTTCTCTCCTCCTTCTTACATAAATCATTCACCTCATTGTAATATATTGGGCTCCAAACATATATCTCATAGACTTTACAAAATTCACAGAAACTTGGTTAGAAGTTTCAGCTTATCAAATCAGTACTTTTCTGAGTCCAAAGATCTAGTTCAGCATTCCTGCTTTGTTCTGCACTTGTGAGAGAACCTTTTCCAACCCTTCTGGTCCAGATCTGAAGTGTTACCAAACAACAAGTAGTCCATTGCAACTCAGACTTGTGGTTTTGTGTGGTTTGGGATTTTTTCCCCACCCCCTCGCCCCTTCCTAATTCTGTTGAATTGCTCTGGAGCATCTGGCTCCAATGAATGTCCCTGTCTTTGATTCTCTCCAAAATGATATTTGCATTTTTTCCCTTAAATGTTTGGCAGAGGTAAATTGCATTTGAGAAATGGAGGATCTCCCTTTCAACACCCCCACTGCCCACACACACTTCCCCTCCCTCGGTCCCTATCTACTCATCTGCTACCTACCACTTTTGGATTGTTATTTTATGTTTTACGTAATACCTGATACCCTGCAACAGGACAACTGTTGTCTGAGCTCTGAGTGTAGTCCATGTCTGTCACTAACAACCTTTGAGAAGGCCAGATATTTTCAGCTGATATTTTTTCCTTTCTTGTGTTTTCTGCCAGAACTGGAATGTCTTCAGTTATACATGTCCAGTGCCATATTTCTGTACTAATCTATGTACTATGCTGGCTTTGGTATTTTGTATACAGTACAAAAATGACAACTTTTTCCTTGAAATTAAGTCTATTGGACCATATAATTAGGTGTCCACAGTTTTTGCAAGGCCAGCATTCCAGCCTAGCACTAATGTTAGCCCTTAAGTAATTTACAGCAGGGTTTTGTTCATTTGTCTCTCTCAAATACCGCTGTAACCTACATACGTGGTGCCATCTTCAGTACTGTGTCTCATACCTGAAAGGGGAGTGGATCTGCTTGGTTTTCTGCCAGAGTTTCTAAGCAAAAGGCCACAATGTCTCTGTCTCTGCTGTCCTCTTCATGTTTTGATAAAATGACATAATGGTTTGGCATTTCTTTCTATTTGTGTGCCTGAGAATGAAAAAGACAAAAGCTTGCTTTATACAAATAAGCATTAAAAAGTTCCATAGTATGTAATTTTGGAACCTAGTGCAATCCCTGCTATCAGTGTGCAGAGGGATGAGAACTGAGAAGGGAGAGACCACAGGAAATACCTTTCTTCATCCTGTTCCCACCCCACCACCCCAAAGGAAGAAACCCCACAACCCTGTTGCCATGGAAAAATCAACATGACATAGAACTGTTGGATCTCCAAGACCATTTTTTTAAATCCAATTGGTTGCAGCTGTACTGAGAGGGAACAAATGTTTTGCTGCCTTTGCTGCCAAATAATAGATTATATTTGGAAGCATAAGACTAATGAAAAAAATACAGACCAGAAACCCAGTGATTGCAAAGCTTCAGGCATAAGAAAGGAAACCGTTAGCTTTCTTTGTGAAGAATACTGTGCTCTAAAAATTTAGGTTTTATTTTTTTAGATGCAGTGCTCAGTTATATATAATATTGTTTCCTGAGGATTCAATTTTTCACCATGGCAGTGATCCCAAGCTTCATGTGTTCTGTTGGCTGTAATTTATCTATTTACCAGCAGCAGCCATCTGCTTGAAAAAATTATTAACTCCAACTTGGGCGGAGGGCGGCAGCAAGGCAGGAGCAGTGACAAAAGCCAGGCTGGTCCTGTGGAGACACAGCAGGCACAGTGTTCCTGATTCTCTTTGCATGTTCAGTGCGGGTGGCCAGCCTTGTCCTTTGGAGTTATACAGAAGAGACATTTTTATGAGGTACTGCCATATAACAAACCCTCCTGGGGCATGAGAGTCCAAATCATGTGAGGATTTTGGTGCCTTAGTATGCTGCTCATTAGGGCCTTTCTCCCTGCCATGACTTGCAGGATTTTCAGCTAACTTGCTTGGCTGAACTTGTAGGTTTTGGCAGATTCAAAAGTTGAATGTCACTATTACAGAGTAGAGTTATCAGAGCTTTCATGGAAGCTAGAAAAGACTTTGGCATCAGTTAGAAGCATCACGATCTGTAAGGTACCAAGTTGCTGCTCACCAGCTGTAGTTGCCTGCTCTCCACTGCAGTGTGGTTACAGCATGCTCTCTCCATTTCACTTGCATATCGGTATAAAGCTTCACTAAGGACCAGCAGCTCTTAACTGAGGTGACTTTACTATAGATGACCAAATCATTACGTCACCTTAATATTTTTATTCATATATGGAGAATCTGTAGTTTCATTATTTACAATTATTAGAAGAACTAAAAGAAAGGAAATTAATTATTCTATTTAAGAACTAAAGGAAAGAAAATTATTCTATTAAGCTTCTTGTAAGCAAACATAAAACTTAAGCATATACCATTAAATCTTGTTAAAGCAAACAAACAAGTTATCCATTTTTCATTCATCTATCCAATGTTGTGGTAGAAACATTGATTTGTATCTTTTGGAGATGTATAATTGCAGACCTGTAGCTTAATCTGGCATAGGTGCAAGGAAGCATTTCTTCACTGCTTCTGTAGGGAACTAGTAAGCTAAATCAATAATGCCATATGACATAAAGGAGAAAAGAAATATCTTTACAACATCAAGCAAGGGGTTAGCTATCTGATCCGCATTCATGGTATTGAGCGACTCATCAAATATCTGGGCAACAAGCAGTAATTGATTTTAGTGTCTGACATGAATGTATAGGTGTAATATAGTTGAGTGGCATTCATGCAAATTTTTACTATTGAGTTGCTGGTGATTTGCAAAATTTTATTAAAATATGCTGGGATTTATGAATTATTTTTTTTTTAGAGTTTGCTGGTGTTGAATGATGTAGGAATCTAAACCCTGACCTTTAGAGATAACTATCTGTTACAAAACAGACCACTGGTGTCTCCTTTAGCAGTAAGGTAAAAATTAGTTACCTATGACAAAGAGAGATAACCAACGGACTCCGGGTTACTTTCTACACCAATAGCATCCTTAAAAAGCTGTATGTTTTATCTTCTACTGGGACTGTGTGGATCAGACCTTCTTAGGGATGTGCACAGCAGGGAAGAAACCAGGAGAAATTGTCTTCAAAGGTCTGGGGTGCCTGGGAGTGGAAGGTCAAAGTTGCCACCTTCTGTTGGTTATAAACAAAGATGGAATTAGCACCTTGCGAGTTCAGCATCTATGGTTAAGCTGAAGCAAATTTGGCAGCCTGACTTTAGGTGGGTTAATAAAGGAAATGCACACTTTGCTCCAAAGTAATGAAGCATGTTTTATATTAGATACTACAAAACAGTTGTATATTTAATTTTCAGAAGATGACATTAATGGATTTGCATACCTGTATTTTTAAGGTTACATTCCTCCTAGTAGGTATAGTATTGTAGAAAAAAGCATTGCTAAGAAAAAGTGAAACAATAAATAGAATTGTAAGACTTTTTTATTTAGAAACCTATCTTGAGAATGGACACTGCTAGATTTTTCACTTTACACATGGAAACTCAGATGCTGAAAGCTTGCAAGTTGCAATTTGTTTAATCAAATATAAAATAGTTCATTTTTGGAAGTAATTGAATTCTAATTAGCGGTCTATTCATTGTTCACAAGAATTTGAATGTACTCAATGATACTCTAATTTTCAAAATACATCCTTGGCTCAGCTTCTATGAGGTCTTCAGACAAATGCAGTCATAAAAATGCAGGTGTGTTTAGCAGATATAATAAAGCTCCGATAAAGGTGCAGGTGTGCATGGCAGGTTTATCAAGTGATGCATCTATAGACTAAAACAAGCTCTGTCTTTATGTGAGTTAAGAGGTAATCACTTGTGCTGTGGCTCTCCGATTGCCCTTCCTCCATCGTTTTCTCTCCAGCTCCAGAGTGGCTGTGCCATTTTGTCAGACTATTCTATGACTCACTTCCCTGTTTTATTTTCTCTCGCAGATGGCATCATTTCATCTCATGCTCTGAAAGTGACAAGTGACACTGTGGCACTGACTTTATTGTATTAGGCTGTACTAGCTGTGATGAATATATAATCTGTATTGCAACTTTCTTTGTCTCTGCTTTCCACAGCAGTGGGTGAAGTAAGAAAACACAGGGAAGCTAATATAAGGCTTCAGATACTGCTGCAGTGACTTTGAGCATGAAGACAGTGTCGGTAATATCATTATCGGTCCCCCTGTAGTAGCACTGGTAATGTTTTTTTCCTAGTGTGCCAGGGAACATAGAGGCATACAGCTGACTCATTGGCTGACGTTGTCAGTTTGGCACCCGAGTCGTTTGTAAAATGCTGCCAGTTCTGTCTTACTGTGTTGGATCTATTTACCCAGAGCTTTTAAATTCCTTCCCAGAGCTGGCAGTTTTGGTGGAACTGTAACCTATGCATCCCACAACACTTGACTTTTTAAAACTGTGAGACATGAAAGCACTTGATGTGTTGCCCAAGTGAAAAATGTTCTAAAAGCTGGTGTAAAAGGTATATTTTTTTTATGCCAGTGTTATAAATTTTATTGAGGGGGTAGGAAATGTGTTGTAAAAGACCTTTCCACTGCCACCACCACGCATGCTATATTTCATCTTTCAAGATTTGCTGTAGCTACCAGATTTAGAAATGGTTTGATGGGTGGTGAAACAGATCTACATCTGTGCTTGGTGACTAGGGAAATCCATTACAATCTTTCCACATGACTGGATCTGATCCTGACTGGGAAGTACCTGTATTGCACAGTAGAAGGGGATGGTAGATGGAATAAATAGGACACAGTCAGGTAATCACTTGAATTAATATCTGACCACCATTTCTTGATACTGTACATGCAGGCTTTATTGGCCAATAGTCTGGTCTTAGCTCTGGAGCAGTTTTGATGTATCGTGCTGCTCTTCCTACCACTGTCACTGGCATACAAGTCCTGAGAGAAGCATACCTTGGAGTCAGTATGAAAAATGTTGAAAATATTCACAGACAAAACATTATTGGCAACACAAATTTTTTTTTTGTAGTTCCCTTTCAGTGAAGGTCTCAAAAAGTCAATTTTCCATCCCAAAGAAAGTGTTATTTTTCTGAACTTGCTTTCAGTTGAAAGGGACATTCTGTAGGAGTTCCACTTCCATTTGTGTGTTTGTTCTCTGCAGTGACTTTATTGACCACATAAAGAATGATCATTTTTTCTTCAGTAGTTTTTCAAGAGACTCTTCTGAAGCTTGGATTGATTTGGAGAAGGAAGAGGGGTCGAGGTAACAACAAAAACCTCTTCTAGGTAAATACGCCTATGCTTTTGTCTGCCGTAATATTTCACTAGCAATTTTCCCTATATAGTGAGAAACATAGTGAAAAAAGACCTGGGCTATGATGGGGGTTTTTTACCTAATGTTTTTGATAGATATTTTTCAAGCTTTTGACACTACAGTGGTGATTAATTTATTAAGCAGGTCTCATAGATAAAATCAAGAGACTACTCCCTCAGTAAATTATAGGGGAAAAAAGGCACTCTAAATGTTTTAGGGTAAATGGGAATTCACTTGAAACCTTCAGGGCACACTTATTGCTGGAACTGGGCTTCTAAATGCCTGCCCTTCTCTGTCATGCAAGACTTTTCTGAGTGGTCCTATATCAGGATCCTTTTCATCACACTGCTTCATGTAGCAGTGACCAAAGCAGTCGAGAGCTGACCATCCTTGATGTTATGGGACTCGGTGCTCTAAAGAGAGAATAGCTCTCTCTCTAGCATTGCTTTCTTTGGGGAATTAGAATTGGAGACCTGGAGCAATTGGAGAAGACTTGTGAAGATGAGGAAGAAAAGACACACTTGTGTATCTCCAGGATAGACTTGTCCTGTTTTATTTACTATTTAACTTGGAAATAGTTACATGTAAACAGTAAAACCTCTTTTGTTCACATTCAAGACATTCTATGGCAACAGAGCTTTCTTGTGGCTGAATGCCAGGGCCCCCTAATTTCACTTGCTCTGTCACACAAAAATGAATCTGACCATGTCTTGTACTGATCAGACTTTTCTCAAAATATGTGCTTATTGTGAATAGAACAAAGTCTGAAGTGCAGAAAATTCAATTTACTTTACTTCTACTTTATCTTAAAAAAATAGTCTCTGCCTTCAGGTGAAATTTGAATGCAAATAGAAATACTGGTTTGTGGGTTGTTTGGGCTTTTTCTGTTCTGTGTTTGTTTTTTGTTTCTTTTTTTAAAGCAACAAAACAAAGCACAAAACCAAAACTGCCAAAACAAAACAAGAACCTCAACACTCATAAAGTAGAAATTATTCTTGAATTGAATGTATGATTTTATCAGTTTCTTGATAAAAGAAGGTCCACAGATGCAAAAAAGCTAACTTGTTCTGACATGTTGCTTTAGGAAAGTTTAGAGTATTTATTTATCTATTTATTTATTTATTTAAGGCTTTATCCATATTCCAGGTTGTCAGAGGTCTCTTTAGATTATCAATATTTCAATGTGTCCTGTTTCAGGGTGCAGATTGGAATTAGAATGAAAATCTCTACTGATAAATCTGGAGTAACTAGTTAATATTCCATATACCAGGCATAATACAAGAAATATTTTTTAAAATGTATTGCATCACATTAAAAAAAATAGGGTTAAATTTCCAATTCCTATATTGAATTCTGTTAACCATACTGTTTATATCTGTGTAGAGACACTAGTTGGATGTTGAAGATACCTATACAATAGTTAACCATACCAGAGTAGCACTACCTCATAACAGCTGGGAACTAGAGTGGGAGAGAAGCTCTGAGTCCCAGTGAGCTCTTCTGCAATATTTTCTTACTTAGTAGATAATTTTGAACTGTGTATGAATAGCAGCATTATTCAATGGACATTTTTGGGCATAATGTAAACAGTTCAGTGAGGGTGCTGTATTGTCAACAGCTTCAAATTATTGACATGCAGTTTAGAGGGAAGTTCTCTTCTGCTTGTCAAGGGTGTACAGCATATAAAGTATGTATGTATTTTCAAGATCTACAGTAATATTGAAAATAGCATTACTATATACTGAGATGTTTTAAATATATAAGAAATTACACATTAATTTTAATACAAGAAATACAGTATCTTTTAATAGTGAGCAAGAATTGTATCATGCATATCAGAACAATATTTGAGATTGTTTATAAGACTCTAGAATGATATGCCAATTGCTGAACAGTGACAGAAAAATAGACCTTTTTGAAAAGAAATCATAAATGGGGAGTTCACAGCTAATGTCTTCTAGGAGTCTGTGCAAATTGTTGCAAGGAAATGAATTAAGTTTAAATTAGTTTAACTAACTGAAAGATGACTTGCCTAATGTACTCCATTATTATGAATAATTCTGCCCTTTCACATGTAAAGTAGTAGTAAATAATGAAAGAATTCAGATTGTGAAAATGAGGCAATCTTTCTCTTTGTTTTAATAACTGTGCCTTTGAATCTCACTGACTAGCTCCCTATCAACAAAGGGATAGCAGCACAGGGCCATCAAGGAGAGGGGTGCTACCACCCAGAGGTAAAACTGGATCAAAATTTTAGGACAAAATTTTGTATGAGGAACTGCTTTTAGAGAACTGAATAATGAAATGGATTAGTTGGTAAAACTTTGGTAGCTGGTTTGATGAGGTCAAGTCATCACACAGAGAATTGCATCCTTTTGAAAAAAATCTGCCAGCCTTGTATTCTTCCAAAGATGCTTTTTATTACCTGATGGAGTGAACACGTAAGTAAATGCTTGATGCTCATCTGGAATGTGAGGATTGTAATATTTGATGATTTTTTTGGTGTAGAGATTTAGACCCAAGAAGAACCCACAGATGAGATGTGGGGTATTTTTCTACCATTAGTTCAAGTCTTCCTTTGTCTCGAGCTCTCTAATTTAGCTTGAAAAAAAAGCATTCACTGGGATGGACAAAAACTGCTTGGACATTTGAAATGGTTATTGCAATTGGAAATGCTACCTCTCTTTTCTTAAACAATATTTTTCCCATTTAGCCTCCCCCAATACTGCTGCTGAAAGATCTTTGTCCAAATATATAATAGAAATAAATTGCCAAACCA
The DNA here is from genome assembly GCA_013400835.1 of Zapornia atra. Taxonomy (NCBI): domain Eukaryota; kingdom Metazoa; phylum Chordata; class Aves; order Gruiformes; family Rallidae; genus Zapornia; species Zapornia atra. Next base: position 10,910 of record VZTU01008972.1, read on the forward strand.
TGGAACATACAATAAAACAGATTTGTTTTCCAGGGGGCTCCACCAGATATGAGTGTTCAGCCTCCTGAGAACAAATGACTGTCTCGATTAGCAAGCAGTGAGAGTAAATATGTAGACTAGAACATGATGCTGAGGACACTGTGTTGCCAACAAGCTCCAGTCTAATCAGGAGATTTGCTTCAGAAGCGTGCTCCTCATACAGATGAAAGGGTTAATGTGAGCATACCCTTAATATGAATAATGTGCATTTTTTTAAATAGCTGTTTTAAGAAATTTTTTGTTCTCTTCTAAATTTTTTTGGTTTTGCAAGTCTGTTACCAATAGCTTCTGGAGAAGATAAATCTGGTCTCCTGCATTTTTCAGGCAGACAGGAACGTCTGCCAGGCCAGCACTGAGCCAACCAGAAGCTGTGGCAATATGGGCAACATGAAACAGAATTGGAGTTAATGTTAGCATGCTTTTCAGTAGGTTTATTGACTTGATTTCTGTATTGTGCTAACTCAATCCAGGCAGGTTCCAGTTGATTTGGAGTGATGATTGCTTTTGTCTGCAAAATGCTTTCCAGGCATATTCCTAAACCTGCCAATAAACAGAACCACGGGTGAAAAGTGTGACTGCTGAATGAAAATAGTGGGTGAAAAGGCAATTGCTNGGCGGCGAGGCAGATTAGAAGTATAATTAGACTGACACTGTGAGAGGATCACCAATTCCAACTGCTGGAAGAGTGCCATTAGTCTTACAGTTGCACAGTGAGACTACTTGACCTAAGAAAGTTCTGGGAGCAGAACAGTTTCTAAGATAAATTTCTTATTCCTGTTACTGTATGTGGAGGATTCCTGATCTTAAATGGGGCTGAAAGCTTTTTTCCCCAAACACTATGAAATAAATATTTCTTCAGTGTTATAAACAGCCCTTCTGTACTGTCAATGTCTCTAGGCAGAAATCCCAGCAATAGTCGCATGCCTCAGTTTACCACAATAATGGAATCAAAATTTACTGTACCCAAAGCAAGGTTTTTTGAGCAGAGGATCTGTGGTGTTTATGTAGGTGATGCCATCTGTGCAACCTTTCATGCTTCCACCAATGAAGAGAAATAATAATGTTATGAGAACGATGCTCCTCCCTGAACAGTTATTAGTAAACTGGACAGAGATTACCAGTATGAGAATATTAGTAAATATGGACTACTTGTGACCCACAGCTTCATACTAGTATTTCAGAAAAGACACAGAACTAACAGTATTGTTGGTATTTATAACTGTGAGGAAAAAGGTGGCTTCTTGTGTAGAAAGATTACACATAGAAAATGTCTTTTGTGGCCTTGTTTCTTAATATACATACAAACTCTTCCAATTTCACTGTTTAATTGCGATGAGCAATGTGAGAAAGCTGGTATTTTGTATGTCTTAGTCAATGAATTATGAGTAAGCATTATCACAGCTGCAGTTACAAATATTTAGAGGGAAGGGGAGAAAAATGTGCTAGTCAAGCCTTTCTGCCTTGGAGGGTAGGGACCAAATGGATGTGACCCAAGTCATTGATGAGGTGTTCTGTTCAGTTAGACTAGAGACAAACGACAGTTGAGTAGGAGTCATTGCAATAAATCTAGCGAGACGGTATTCAAACTACAGCCCTATACTATGAACACTTTATCAATTTCTCCATAGTTAGATGTAATGCTGAAATAAAATTAATCTATATTTGTAACCTTGGATTAGAAGTGTAGAGATATGGCTGTTGTCAGCATTTAGTCTTGGTAATGCCCACGGAGTCAGAATTGGATGTGGCCAGAACTCTCAGATGAGTCTGTTCAGGTCTTTCCATATAGGAAGCTCTTCAAAGATCAAAAGGGTTTTTTTAAATCAAAGACTCAATTACTTAACTCATTAAATACATTATATAGGTGAGATAGAGCACAACTGCAACTGGTTTATAAATCTGCCTGTCTGTCCACTTGTCCTGGTTCTGGCCAGGCCAGAGGTAACCTCCCCAAGCAGGCAGCCCAGGTGAGCTGAGTTAGTCCAGGCTGTTTCCACCCCACCTGACATCACTCCCCCATAAAAGGGGCTGGTTGGGGAGTCTAGGGCAGTCTTAGTGCAGTTGGGGTCGTCCTTGCATGGTGCAGCACTGTGTTATCCTCGGGGTAAGGTACTCTGTGTTATCACCGGGTGTGAGTGTAATTGGCTGTTATTGTTCTACTTGCATGGTGCTTTTGTCAGTAAACTGTCCTTATCCGAACCCGTGGGGGCTCTGGCTGTTTCACCTTTGGGAGTGAACTGGTGGCATGTAGTTCTCAGCTGCTGTTTGGGGCTGAACCACCACACCTCTCCTGCTGCTTCTGCATCCTTTTAGGAGAGATCCTTGCTCCAGCCCTGCTTTGTCAACTCGATCACTTTAGGGCAACTCCAAACGGTCTGGTCTGGTCATGGGGAGGTTTTTTCCTTTTCCCTGCTTACTCAGTGGTTCCCCAGAAAGAACTGCAACACTGGAGACCTGCCCCTATGGCATCCTTCTCTTCTTGGAATGTAACACAGGCATTCAGGACAAATATAATTGGTTTAGCTTTAACATTAACATCCTTCTGCTGTTGAAAAATAAGTAGACAAATGAATATGCAATGGATAACAGTGTTCAGATATTGGAGATGCATTTAAATTTTAAAAAAATATATATATTTGAAACAAACTAGACAAACAGTAAAGTAAGATGATAATTTTCTTTCCTAAGACCAAAGATTCTGTCCCCAGGGAGAGCCTGGCATCACTGCATAGTAGGTTTGACCCAGAATGAAGGGAAGAGACAAATTCCTCAGGGTGTGCTTGGGCAGAATTATGAAATAAATAAGTAAAAATGTACAGAGTGGGAATACTTTTTTTTCCTGTAACAAATAGTTTCAAATAGTTTGGTTTTGGTCAACTCAAATACATATTTCTGAAACAAAGATGTACTTGGCAAAGAATGTGCTTCAGCTTCTGTCTTGCTAGAAGATGCTAGTCCTTTCAAAGCTGATCTAGTTTGGTGTGACACTAGCTGCCAGACTTTTCCACAGTACAGGCAGAATTTGGTTGTTCTGGGAGAAGGGTGTGTAAAGCTCCTGCTGTGAAAGTGAAAAGGGTGAGAAATGGCAAAGGGAGGTAGAGAACTGCAAGGGAAGGCAAAAAGGCTGCTTGGAGTGTAATTCCTGGTTTTCTGCTAAGCACAGAATGAGTGCTGGTTGCTGCTTCTAGAAGAGACTCCTCGTGTTTTTTTCCCCACTGTAAAGAGTGTCCTTCCAGCACCCCGAGCTGTCCCTGTTACCGGCAGCGACTGCCAGCCTTACCCTCCATAGCTCCGATTTGGAAAGGAGCCCTTTGCTCTTTTGCTTCTCAGCAGCAGTCTGTGCCCTAAGGCGTGTAATATCCTGCTCTCACCAGGGGTTTAGAGCAGAGAGTACAGAGGTTTCACCTTGCCCTACAGAAGGACTGAGTCTTGGCCTGAGTCTCAAGTTTATTAAGAGACTAAACCAGGTACTTCATTCTGACTTCCAGTTTCACCACCAACTCATGTCACTTCTGTATTACACAGGCTCGATGGAAACGTGCTCCACTACTCACAGCTGTGAACAGCACTGAAGGAGTGACAGGATTTACTTCCACTGTAGTTCTGAGACTTGCAACATTTGAGGGTGGTACTTAATTATTTTTAATTGTGTGTGATCGTGCACAAAGCGACAGAATTCTAAATAACAGCAGTATGTTTATTAGCTGTCATTATTTGTCTGATAGTTGGTTGGGTTTTTTTTTTTGTAGTGTGTTGCTTAATCAATAGATATTGTGGTCTCTTAAATTAGTTCTATCTTGGGCCTTCAATTAAAGAGATAGTCAGACCCTTATATAAATAAGGCTGTATGTTGTCTCGGGCTTAAACTGGGTTTCAGAAAGGATGAATCCATGCAGACTACTCAGGAAGAGCAAAGGTCTCTGAAAGCAAATGGATTCATTGGTAAATATGCAACATCAAAAACATTTGCTCATCTCTCCAAAGAACGATGAACAATGGTTAAGTGGGAACTCACCAGTGTTCTAGTGCAGTATTTGTGTACTGATGTTAACATAGCAAACGTTCTTAAGTCACAACAATGAAGAATTGCATTTTCTCTGTTGTCTCAATTTTGCATCAGTATCTTGGCACATCATGCAGATACTTTGAACAGAGAATAACAGATTTCTACTCCTATAGTCCAAATCAAGGTTAAAGAGCAAATTCTTAACACATGTATCATATAAAATTGACTTGCTTCATTCTGGTAAATCTGAGAATAAACAAACTCAAGCACTAGCAACGTCTGTAAATATTTTGTTTGAAAGTATTCACATAATCAGAAAAAACACGTGTGAAGGAAACTTGGGAGGTCATTTAATCCATTGAACTGTCTCTTAAATCTTTATTTCTGCTTAAAATCTCTAGTGAAATAGTTTCCAGAAATGCATAGTGGTGTGATCCAGTTCTTTACGAACTTACAGTAAAAAAGACTTGTCTGCTTCTTTTTCCTTTTCCTAGCAGCACTGAAAAGTCACTGTTCTTGTACTGTTTAGAGGATATGGAAGTTATGTTCTCCTTCGACCTTTCTGGTAGTGTTTCTAACAGTTTGAAGTTTAATGTCTATTTTAAATGGGTTTTATTTTTTCTGTTTTAACTACAGAACATCTTTTCTAAAACCCTTAATTTTGCTGCTGGGCTTGTGAGGATGTAAAGTATATGCAGATACTGACACCACCGGGGAGAGTGGAAGGATTGCCTCATGTTTTGCTTGATAGTCCTGTTTATATCTGTTGGTATTCAAATATTTTTAGTGGGTTTTATTGGTGATTTTATGTATTTATTTCTGCTCAACTCAAGCTAGTTCTCAGTTTGAATTAGTTCTTTTGATTATTCTTACTGGAGTGTACTACTCTATCCAGTTTTTGAAGTATAGTACTTTCTTCCTGCGGTACTTCTCCCATCCATGCAGCCCAGTGCCAAGCCCCCTTTCTTGTGCAATGATGCAACTTGGGTGCTTACCTATAAATTGTAACTACTTCTCTGGAAATGGGAAGAATAAAGATTAAATGCATTGTATCTGAACAAAGGGAAGATGAAAAAGGCTATGAAAGCTACAAGTATCCTCAGTGTAATTTCGATGAGGAAGGCAGGCATTGTAAATATGCTAATGTATTGTACGACTATTATATCATCCAAGAAAGGTCAGGGGATTATAGTAGAAAGCTGATCGATATTTATAAAGCTCCAGGAAATGTTTTTTGTCTTTAAGATTGGTGCAAGTTGAAAACTTGCTGAGCAAAAATGTTTAGAAATGAGGGCAGTGGAACTGGCAGGAGTGTAGCTAGCCTAATCAATAATAAAAGGATAATCTGTCTTTCTTTGTGGTACACAAAGCAATAATCTGTTCTTCAGATTGATTAAATGCCTCAGCTCTGCTTCGATTATTAATCAATCTCTAAAACAGCTTATTGTGAGCATAATACAAAGCAGTAGAGATTGGGGACAACAGTGACAGTGATATTAATGGAGAGTCGGGGGAGTCCTTTCTACATGCTGTGAAAAAAGCTGAGTGGCATTCAGGCAGGGTTTTCTATGGCCAGGCTTTCTGTCGATAGGTGTATGAGTGCCTTGCCTGCAGTGTCATGTAGCAGAGCTCTAAAGGGTGAGTTTTGCAGAAATCGCAGTGATTTTGAACTCTGATACACAAATGTAGGAAGTGCCATTGGCTTGACTGAGAAAGAATCTGAAATAATGAGGACTAAGAAATCTGGAAGCTCTTGGCCAGAGGAAAAAAACCTGACCAGTTACCTTTTGGCAATAGGATTTTGTTTGAGTCATTCTTTGCAGGAGTAACCTATTTCATTGCTTGCTTACACCAAGCTTATTTGAAGCATTGGCTAGCCTAGGCTTTCCACTTTTGTGCTTTTTAATTTACAAGGAAGAAAAAAAGCACTCCAATGTAATTTGAACCTAGAGGTCCCTTTCAACTTAGATTGTTCTGGAACTCAATGGTTCAATGATATCATGTGAAATAAAAAAATGTGTTTGTGATGTTAACCTTTAAATAGATTTGGTGCAACTGATAAGAGTAGATGAGTTGATATTTATTTCTTTTTCTCTTCTGGATGCCTTCCTTTCACTGATACATAGGAGTCCTTGTAACATGAGGTTCTCCATCATGCTGTCTTCTCATTACTGACAGTTATTGAACTTGACTATCTGAATCCTGCAGTAATTGGAGGAAATAAATGGTTCTCCATGGTAGGAATAACCCTAGTCTCAACACCCTATCTCTGAGGACTTAGATATGTGTAATGGATGCATATTTGTTTTCTTCCATTCTTTTAGGGTAACACTGAATACCCGCAGGTGGTTTCCAGACAAGTGAAGGATTCTGAAGAATTTTCATCTTTTGCACAGTAGTGAGCTGCATGACTAATGATTCATTATGCTAAGAGTATAAATTTCATTGCATTTTCAATCTTGAATTCTTTCCAATTGTGTTGTGCTTTGGGTATTGGGGTTTTGGGTTTCTTTTAATGGTAAAATGAAATAATGAAGCTGGTGATAAAAGATGCCTATAAAAATCCTGGCAAATTTATTACTTGACAACATGGGTTGTTGGTTTTTTTTTTTCCATCCAGCTGGTCATCAGGCCTTTCCAACTGTCAGTGTCTCATGTAATCTCCTTTAATAGCAGCACATAATTAGCTTTATGCTGATCAGAGGCACTGGGGATGCTGGTGGTAATATTGAAATCCAAATATAACAATCCCAAGGAAGATAACTTGAAGAGACATATGTCTAAGCCAGCATTTATGACTTTTAGTCCTAAAGTCTGTAACTGTTGATTTATGCACATGAGCTTTGAACTATGATATGGAAATTTATCAATTAAGAATCCAGAGGAGTTTGTGAAGGGAAGTACAGATGTCTCCCCAAATGGTACTATGTCACACTTTTTTTTTCTGTGCAATCCCATTTTCACTTCAAATATTGAATTTCTTCTTCTGTGTGTAGTTCTTTGTTTAAAAAAAGATAATGAAAATTATAATCTTGACATTGCTCTATTAAGAGCAAATTTTCCCTGTCATTTCAATCCAGAGCCCTGTGTATATGTGTATAATATGTATAGGTACATCACAAAAGTGTTTCCTTAATGGCTGTTACAGTATTGTTGTTTTGGAGGGTCATTTTGAGGTGGTTTTGTTTTACTGTGTGTGTCTGATAAATCATCTGAGTGTTTAAAATTATATGTTAAATTCATCCCAAACTTTCATGTTATTCTGGAAGTGTTTCATACCTCTGCTTTGTGCACAACTTGAATCTGAAGCCTGGCCTCTGGAGATACAAGGTAGCCATTGTTGGGAAGTCCACTGGAGGGTTGATATTACTGCAACTAAAACTTCATTAGAAAAGTATGAATTTCTTTCAGTTCTTTTAAACAACACTTTATTTGGACAGCTGTCTTCCAAAAGTGTTCTGGCTTGCATTATGGGGTTGGAAAAATCAGCTACTCATAAATGAGGTGCCCACCTAAGAATGGGACAGGATTTTGGACACTCTAAATCCGTATTTGTTGACTAGGTCTAGAAAGTTAGTTGTTTGATGTGCTGCTTGGATCCCAGACACCATTTGGGTTGATTAAGGAGTCCATGTGTTGAACATCAGCATCTGTGTTCAACTGTACAGTCAGCCAGAATAAACTGAATGGGGTTCAAAAAAGGAAATACACCCTGAAAAGTGAAAATTGTCTCCTGTATTTAGGTTCTTTAAAGTTGGAAGTGTCTTTGAATTTAGGCTTTCAGTTCTTCAATAAAAGATCACAGGTCCTTTTTTGTTCTCTGGCACTGTAATCCATTTGAGGATTCTGTCAACACCCTGTTCAAAAACTACATAAACCTGTTAAGATTTGTGGGAGAGAAATCAATACAGGTTACTTTTTACTCATAACTTGAAGTTCACATCCAGAGCTTCCTTCAAGAAGTGTTTCAGTGCTAGAAAAGGGAAAGCAGACATCTGTTACTTTATGGTTCTCTATTGAAATCAATTAATGGTACCACTATAGAGATTATTTTTGGCCTAGAAATCCACTCAGGGATTGTTTTGGTTGCCTGCTACTTGCTCTACCTCACTGGAATGTAAGGACACATCTCTCTGACAGGATGGTGGGATAGATACTGAGAAAGTAAGCACAGAACTTGAAATGTAGAGTAGATGGAAAGTGTGTTGATTTTTCCCAAAAGAGATCCATCAAGATTCATTGCAGGATCTATTCTTTACCTTCTTCCTGTAATTTCCTGCATCATTTAACCAGTGTTTTCGGAGACAGAACTGCTCTGCACATTACTGCTTCCTTTTAAGAAATCAAAATCTGTTAACAATGCATGGGAAACAGCCTGTAGTTCAAAGGACAGTTTCCCCCTGGGATTCCCCCCCCAATAAATTTAGTTTAAGATTAAACTCTTTCCCATGTATTCTGGCTTTCTCTGGACCTACTTCCTCTAATCAAACTTCCTCATACCTCAGATCACCTTTGATCAAAGTGTAATTTCAGGGTTTAGGGTGTGGGAAAAGGAACACAATGTGCTAAAGTAAATTGAACAAGAATATTCTAATGCACAAGAATAGTTGAGAAAGTTCTCTATGAAGCTGCACTCTTAAAAACCAGTACTAAATATTTTGAACTATTTAAATAGGAGCCAAACTCTATATGCAGAGCTAATAAATTATCTTGAGGCCCTACAAAAATGCTAAAAGGACTTGATTTCAAGATAAATGTAACTGAATTAACTCTATTTCAACTACATCTAAATTAAGAGAAAAAGAACCAAGTCAAGCAGGCATTAAGGTAAACTTAAGCAGGAGGAAAAGGCAAAATTTGGCCTAAATGAAACTGAAACTTTTTCTAGGCCTGTAGAACCAGTCAACTTTCTGACTCACTGAATTTTCGAAGGATATTGTGAAGCTTGCTTGTAAACCAACCTGTTAATTGAAGGTTGTTGTAACCATTCTAACCATTGCTAATAGTTATTGGTTATGTTAGGCTTGGTTTTAAAACTCATTTGTGAAATGAAGATTAAAATATGTCCAATACTGTATCTTTAAAGCCTTGAAAATATCTCAAGAGGTCAGTACAGATTGTCACCTTTAACATAATTATTGATAATTTGAAGTGTATACTCTACAAGACCTGTACAGAAAGCAATGCATTGATGAACTTTCATCAAAACAACTGATAACTTTAAGTAGTATATTTTTTCGTCACCTCCTTTGCTGGTGTGCAGGGCCATGTCGTGTGGGGTTTTATTTGGTTATATAGTGCAAACTCTTACTTGAGTCAGGTATGCTCATGGACTAGATTAATAGGGTACTTATCTTCCTTTGTAAACACACTTGTTAAACAGGTGTGGATGGCTTGGAATGTGGCATTATCAACAGTCTTCTCTCAGACTGTGTTTTGCAGAAAACTGGGAGAATCAGAGAGCTGAAGATGAACTGCCAGTAATTCTGCTGATATTTGATCCTGTGCTTTGGGGGTCTTAGTTGATGCCTGGACCTGCTGTCTGTTCCTTGTTGTTCCCTTCTTTCAGAAGTCCTTCATTTTTATTCAGCAGAAAAGAAAGCTTTCAGTAGCATGGAGATGGTATTAAAAATCATTATAATGCAAGCATCCTTAGCACTAACTTATAATGTGATGCTCTTCAGTTCTGGTCCGTTAACAGTTCCTTACCAAAAACCCTGAATAATGTTTCAAAATTTGATTCCAGTCCCTTTAGTGAGGTTCTTGATATTCTCTCTTATACATGCAAAGTAGTTCTACACAGCTATTAATTGGATCTTTTGGGGAGGATCAGCAGAATTTCCACTTTTCAGCAAAACCAAATGGCTATAACTTAAGGCTATCCTAAATCACTGAAAGGAATATCAGCCATGGGAATTTCACCCTGAAGATTAAGGCTTACAAGAACCTTTATCTTGCGGCTGTCCTGTGCTCATCGAATTTGCCATTGAAAGGAATCTGGAGGATCATATGTCAAAGTGTTGTGTGGCACAAAAAGTGGGCTGAAAATAATTAATGTTCATATCAAAGAAAGTGAAAGTTTTAGAGATGTACGTGTTTTAAGAGAATATTATTTCATTATTTCCTTTTTGCTAACATTGCCTTCATCAAGCAGAGCTGATTTGCATTACCTGTAACAATGAGATGGGTTTGTTACTAGTGGCTGCTTATGTATTTTTGAGACATCAGGTGGATTAGTCGTGTTAGTTTCTCTCCACCATTTTGTTAGGAGACTGCAGGCTGTTCTTGCCTCCTACTTCCAGAGAAGCTTAGTTCCCAGCCGGACTGCTGAAGTTCCAGGCACAGTCTAGAAGAACAGAGGATATCAATCCACTGGAGAAACCAACAAACAAAAAAAAATGTGCTGCCCTGA
>VZTU01008972.1:21422-66646 GCA_013400835.1 Zapornia atra
AAGACCTTCTATGTAAAATATTTATCAGTCAGCTCTCTGAACCACCTGGGAATGGCCCCTGTTCAAGTTTTTCAGTTAAGAAATAAGCTCCTAGAGTGATTCTGAGCATCTTTGCATTTTTCATCATACAGTGGAGTCGCTTTTCTGCTGGTCCTTACTGACTTGTCTGATATATCAAGTTTTGGGATATTTAAACTACTGGAAGCACTAGATAACAGTCTGTTTTGGTAAGTAGTTTAGCAACTAGCAGAACTGAAGAGAATTTCACTTTTGTGCCAAAGAAAATCAAGGCAGAAAGAGAGGTTCTCAAAGAACAAGTGAAGTAGGGGAAGGTTATGGAGACGGGTTAGAATAAAGAGATAGCCTTTGTTTATATGCTATTTGGAAGTTTGTATCTCTGCTGAAACATCAAGGCTGTTTTGAAATGCTTTGACCTCTTCCATGCCACCCCAAGGTGGAGTGAGTCAATTTGTGAACCGAAATACAGTTATTATTTATATTAGTTAAATAAAAAAAAATTGCATATGAAAATCTACAAGTGGTGTCTGTTAAGCTGAAGTCAAAGGCATGACATTTTGTTGGAAAGCTCTGAAATAGTTTACATATTAAATTGCTAGTATGACATTTTTAGGACATATATAAAAATTTACCTAAGCACATTAAAACAAAGATGTATGCTTGCTGAATGACTGAATTTCCCTGATGTCTCAAAAATTCTTTTTATTCCTCTTTGAAAGGTATTTATCTAAGTTTTCTTGTTAAGTCAGGTAGGTATCATAATTGATAATGTAAGCTAATGATTTTAAATTCTGTTGATGCATCACTTAAAGAATGTAGTTGTTTGAAATAGCTGTAAACAATCACTGCCAATAAAGGTAGGAGAAAGTAAATACAAGGAAGAAAATAGATAGAAACATTAGTGGACTCCAGTAAGATTATTGATTTCTTTTAAGTTGCTTGACAGATAAAATGGCAAAGTAAAAGCTCCAACTTCAAAAACATCACTTGAAAAAATATGGGAATGTAGCAGAGGAGGAAGAAAATGATGAATACTGCTTTGTTAGAGGAAAAAATTCAATCTTTCTGCATGAAGTATTCATCATTTTCCTTTTTGTTCTACAGCCATTTAGTAGGCATTTGATTAATGTCCATTTAGCTGTAGTAGGCAAAATTCATGTTTAAAGTCTTGGTTCATGGGTCATCTTTCAGAGCATTACATCTTAATAGTTGAAAACTTTATCAGGTTCTGTACAACTGTTTAATGTCTGAGGCTTCAAGCAATTCTCCGAAGAAAGCAGAGAGGAATTTCATTCTGAAGAGCAGTGTGTGTTGTAAGGAGGGTATAATGCATATGCATTCACATCAGTGCGAACAGGGTTTATAAAAATGCCACTGGAGATATTGGTCTCGGAGGAGAAACATTACTCCAAATACATATATTCAGAATAACAATGAAACTGCCCTCTGAGGGCTTCTGTCAAGTTACATGTGAACTGTGACTGTTACTAAGAGGTAGGAAGGAAGAAAGGAGACAACACATACTTTATGGTGTTATTCATGTGCATGCTGTAACACACACCCACATAAAGATGTTTCATCTGGAAAAAGAAAGGATGTAAGCAAAAATGCTACATGTAAATTTTTTGCCATTTAAAAAGGCAGTCTTGCTTATCTACAAGTAATTGTCTGCAAGATCTCTTTCTTTAAAAATCTGAGGCTGAATTAGCTGCAAATGAGAGATGGAGAGAGACTTTTAGGGGCAGGTGCCAACCTCTTAAACACCACCTTCAGCACTCCCCCCGCCCTCCCTCAAATGCTCAGCCTGAATCTTTGTCGTCTCCTGCTTCTTTCTCTAATGCACATTTGTATGCAAAGCACTATCCAGCAAAGTTTCTACTTGTTTCGAAGTTAAATTACCATAGCAGATTTCCACCTGTTTTTGGAAGGTGACAGAGACAGCAGCTCTGTTCTTGAGGCAGGTACTGTTTCGTGAAAGATCTTTACTATTTATTACATCTATCCCAGTGGAAGATTGCAATTACTATCCTACTTCCAGCAACTCTTTGCCTGAATCATGACAGCTCTTAATTATGTGTGAAAGCAGAAGTTATGTACAGAGAAATTTCTCACAGAGAAGTACCTGGGAGATATATTCAGGTGTAGAACAGTCTTCAGTAGGGCTATTCTTGTGGCTCTCGTTCTGTTGTTTTTGCTTCAGGAGCTGTGAAACTTTGCCTGACTTATGATACTAGAATTTGCATTGGAAAGGAATCGCTGCTCCCTCCTTCCCAAAATGCCTCCTTTTTTTTAGCAGTCAGATTTGGTCCTGTCTATATTTCTTCCTTTAAATAAGCCTCTTGCAGCCTACTGCTGAGTAGTCTGTTGCTGAGCATACTGCTCAAGGAAACACAAAGAAATAAGTAACAAGCTTTCAAATTTCTGATCAAGCTTAATATGTCAAATCTTATTATTCAGCTACAGAAATTTTATTACCCTTAAGTTATAAATGTTGCATTTTCAGTTAAAGTATTTAATGGCAAAAATTTATTAATGTCTGTACTTAGAGAACTGTATCACAATGGTGGTCATGTTAGAGTTGATTTTTAAAATAACTTCAAGCCTGCAGAAGCTGATTTCTAAAAACTTCTATTCCATATCATAGTGAATCCAAGATTTTAAAGGATGTCCATCTTTGAGACATCTATTTGAGATGAATAAAGATACCTGAGCCAGGACAGATGTATAGCTTCCTGGCCAGGAATACTTAGGGTATTTGGAGCTCTGCTATTTAATATAGAAGAATGAAATTCAAGAAAGGAACTTTAAGTCTGGTTTCTTTTGTCCCACAGGAAGACCCTGTTGGGCTGTTGTGACAGGACTTTGGTGTACAGTGCATCTTAAAATATATCTGTTTCTGTGGGAAGTTTGGGTTTATTGTATCAGTGTTTCCAGAGCAACTGGGTTTTTTTCTGAAAACTTCCAGGAAGCTCTCAATGTTCTACAACAATTAAGTTGTATTTATTACAGGCTGCTATTTCCTGCCCAGTCACTTTTCATTCAGGATAATTCCATTATGGATTGTCACTCTCTTTTTTAATAAGCCTTTCTCAATTCATATTTCAGTGTGAGACTTAGGATGGCTTGAAGTAAGTCTCATTTATTAAAGGTAACTCTGACAGCACAAGGTAGGTTAAATTATAAAATGCTAAGAGTTTCAGGAAAGATGTCATCATTGGGATTTGTAATAGTAACCTGGTTTTGTTGATTGACCATCATTTATGACAATTCTCTAATCAGTGTGCTACAGGAAACAGGTACATGTGTGACTAGCTCACCTTTGTTTGCTGTTTCTGCTATTAAGCCATCAATATAATTGTCAATAAAGGAGATGGCTGCTTGTTGGAAAGCTTACACCCACAGATGGTAGATCATGTTCCTGTAAAAAGACATTGGTCTCCCAGCTGCAGTAAAAGTTGAGTTCCAGAAAGCCCTCTAAGCATTTGAGCACTGCAGTTTTTTCACAGTAGGGCTAAGTGTTACAGGGACAAGGTCATCCTGATGCCCTCAGTGGAAGGGAACAGCCCAGCTGCTTGGGGGACTACAATTTCAGGGCTTTATTTCTGCCTAATTAGCAATATTACTTTATATTTTGCACGTCCTTTTGCATGCATTAGGAAGAAGTCTGCAGGGAGCTCATTATGTTACCAGCCTTGTAGTTAGATGCTTGCAAAGCTGTAGCTTCAGGGACACGGGAGGTGCGTTCACTTGAAGAAATTCCATGTCCAGACTTAAACACTGCTGAAGACTTGTAGGGACTCTGCAGGATGTCTCCTGTGGGGCATGCTTTATCCTGTCCTGTGTGTTCCTGCAGAGAAGCTGTCCAGCTGAATCTTCCTCAACATATTTTCACTTTGAGATGCTGGCTGAGGGCAGAATTTTTTCCTCATGTGTCATCAGTTAATGAGTCTCTAACCAATGAATGGATTTGTGAAGAAAACAGAGCCGATCAAACCTTGTTTGTCCCCACCTTGGCATGATTTTTCAGAGCCCACTGTGGGTCCTGTGACTGACATATTCCAGAAGTACAACTTATTTTGAGGGATTATTGGGGTTTTTTCCCTCTTTTGGTGGAGAGTAACACAAGACAGAATCTAGTTTCCAGCATACTACTGTGTTAACACACTGAAAGCCATGTTGCTGAGAGTAAAACAAGAACCTCTGAAGAGAGAATGTAAGGTAAGAGTTTATGACACTTTGAGGGGAATATCATGAACATTGGTTGCAAGAATGTCTATTTGAACCCAAATTAATTTCCTTCTCTTTGAGCTTTCCTCTTCAAAGACTGGATCCTTAAATCAAAGATGACACAACATACATCATGGAATTATTTTGTATGACCAAATTAAACAGTTAAAGCTGAGGAGAGTGTGTCATTATTTTCTGGCCATCATGGAGCTGTGCTAGCAGCTGGTCCTCAAAAAGTGTGTGTATCTTTGCCCAGTGAAGATCATAGTGGGTTTTTCTATGTGAAGTCCCAAATGTGAGACTGAGCTGTGCCTTAGGGAAAAATATTAATCAGAAGTTTATACAAAGATTCAATCAATGTCATATATTTTCTCTTGCCACTACCAGATAAAAGGGTTTGGATTTATATATTCATTTTTGGGCCCTACACACCTGGTGTGTAAAGTTTCCCATTACCCTGTAGAAAAAGTCCCTTTCTTATTTAAGACTTAAAATGGTGTTATCAACTTTCCTTTCACTGAAGTGCAAGGCACAGAGCCCAGGATAACCTGCATAAAACAGTTTCATTTTAATGGAGCCTAGTTTGGAAAAGGATTAATTTCTAATGGTTGAAGTTTTGATTGTAAGTGCATTATGATATGATACACTTTTAAACATAGAGTATGTAAACATAGTTTATGTGATGTGTAGAATTCACAATACACATAAATAGTGATTTTAATTGGAGGCAACTTTGTCATAAGAAGTTTCTGAATCACCTGCCTCAGGGTTTAAACTGAGGGTTTAGACTGGGGCAAGTGAATGGATGCACCTTGTGCTGGAGGGGGGACTGGTTTAGGGTGCAAGTGTCTCCCAGTCTGTCATTTCAGTGTCTTACTGGGTGGAAAGTCCTCTGCTCCCTGCAGAAGGCATGCACTTAAGCAGTAGAGCTCTTTGATCATATTCAGTAGGCTGGAATACCCAGGTTCAGTTAGCTGTGCCAAAGAAATGAGAGTTTTCATTTCTTACAGCTATTACATTCTATGATTAAAAATTTTACTATTTTTCATATTTTTTTAAATGGATTTATCATGCCTGTAATTCTCTTTTCTGTCCACATATGTGTCTTCTTCAGAACATGTGGTAATGTCCTCACTCATCTCCAAAAGCTTTTAAATGTCTAGTAGGTTTTTGAAAAGTCTGAGGTAGATTATATTTCCCTATCAGATAGGAAATCTCATCTTACTTCTTCAGAAAAATCCCCTTCTCGCTTGTCAGTAGCAGAGGAAATCATGTGATGGTCTTTGATTCACAGAAAATAATACCAGCTTCTGATTAACATTAATACTTTTAAAATAATTTTAAGAACCCTATGATGTTAATGTTTTGCGAACTTAACAACTTTTAAAAAAATTAATTTTATAATAAAAAAAATTACTACTTAAAGGAGCAGAACATAGATATTCTCAGTTTCAGGTTAATCTAGATTTCTGAGGTCAGACCTGGAGGTAGACTTCAACTGCCAAGCCTGAAAAATGCTGCACAGGCAGGAACAGCATAAATAGCATCCACAAGCGCTGTCTGAGCCAGGCTGAGCAGATCTTCAGCTGTTCTAGACTACTGATTCTCTGTGATAAGCTGTTACAGCTGTGATAAGCTGGTATCAGCAAAAAGTTTGGACAAGAAAAAATTAGTTTTACTGTCTGACTCTTTGAAAACAAATAACTAAGCAAGCTCCTATCCTCTTCCCCCAATATGTTTGTATTCTTCAGCATAGCCTTGATTGGATTTGATTTTTGTCTTGAGTTTTGAATTGACTTCGGAGAAAAAAGTGCTCTTAGAAGTAAGAGAAGGAAATTAACCTGGAATGGACTCAAATTGATTTGCTGTAGATGCTTGGGAATCCTGGCAATAAAAATCCTGGGGATTTCTGCATTTCAGGGCTAATGGATGCGTTCAGAACTGCTGACTGAAACGTGTGTCACGTTCTGCAAGACACCAACACTGAAGTTGTTGATACTGGCTGGTTCCCCTTCTGATTACTGCTACCAGTTCCAAATCAGGTCACCCTTTAACAGAGCTGTTATCCCATGAGTACCTAAATAGCTACGCTAGCCCGAGTACCTGACACAATGGGGGCTGAGCCATGGCAATACCTACCATAAGCTAGTGAGGTAGGAAGGTTTAACTCATCATTAGCTCCATTAAGGCATTTGGAATTTTAGGTACATTTTAAAACCTTTTTTTGTACATCTAGTATTGATATTAATTTAATATACCAACATTTGTAAAACTGTGTTTGTATCTGACAAAAGGAAGCAAGTATATTCTTCATGTTTAGGAAAGTAGTTGAAGTTCATGGAAGCCAGTGGGTAAATCATTGAGCAAAGGCCTACATTTCTGAAACTAGCCTGCAAATGATTCCAGAAAGATTAATGCACTTGAGGCAGAAGAGGGAAGGTCCAACAAGAGTAATAGAAATTAAAAACAGGAGTTATGGCTGGTTGTGCCATCTGCACTTACTTTGTAAACCAGAGAATGTCTGAACCTGGTCACTGAGTTATGGAGAATTGACATGCTGAGAGCTGTCAGCTCTCTTTGTTTTTCCAAAGTAACTTGTCCCAAGTATGTACTGATGTCAGCAGCACAAATATGTGCACAATTAAAACGCTTTCCAATTTTTTTTTAATACTGTAAATTCTACTATGTTGTTCTTCAGTTATCTCCTCCTAAAGATGAAAAGCTACTGAAAGCACCCCTGTGTGAGACCGAAACTAAATGCCTTCTCATCCCAGTGACACTTGGCAGTAACAGGTTTGGTGGCAGCAAAAACTAGAGCAGCTTTAGTACCACTGAAGACATTCCCTGTTTACTGTGGTGAATGATTGGGGGCCAAGGAACTGACACAGGCTCAACCTTGTGAAGCAATGCATCTTCCTGTGTGCAGTGATTTCCTAAAGTGAAGATGACATCATACTTCATAGTGACTATTATGAAATATCTTGGCAGCGAGAGATTGAATTGCAACCTTGATATTCAACAAAGGAGTAGTTTAGGTTTATTATTCTGCTTTCAGGCTACTGGCCAAAGAACAATCTGTTTCTGGGAAAGACTGTTGGTGGATTGGACAAATATTTGCTGGGGAGCAAGTCTTATTTCTCATCACAACTTCTTTTGAAAGCAACATAGTGCAGTTCTGCAGATCTTGCCCCCAGTATTGGAGAAGGATGTATTTTGAGACTGTGAAAGAAGAGTCTCAGTGCCTACATGTACTTCACTTATTACCACAGAAGAACTGAGATATTGGTGTGAAATTGTTTTCTTTTACAAGTATAACTGCCACCAGGAGCCCCACTAGCTGTTCAGGTGGAAGCCAGATGGTTGATAAAGAGAATGCAAGTAACATGTGCCAGTTTGCACTCAGAGTACCCCAGGACTGAAAGATTCACCAAATGGGTAACACGCAGAATTGCCCCAGGAAGCTAATTGTTAGGTTTTAGGGTTAAAAATCCATTCACATAGGGAAAAATAATTGCTACAAGCCTGTTTTGTTTGGTCACAAATCCTTTCATTTGGGGATGATGAACCTCCTATTTCTAGTTTTATTAATATGACAAGCTTCTAACTGTTTAGTCTGTGGGATGTAGGCTAGGTTAGGAAGCTGGTGAGAAATGCGCTGTCACATGATGCCTGAAATATTATGTAGAAAAAATTTACCAACTTCCCTCCTCCAGTTTTTCCTGGTTGAAAAGATGTATGAAAAATAAATGGCTGTTTCTAGCAAAAGCAAGTGCTACTTCATCTAGAATAAGCATTCTGTTGTGAAAAGATTTACAGTATTAACTGTTTGCTACTGTCTCAGGCTTTCTTCCTCTGCTGCTTCTCTGCTCTATTTTCATTTTTCCAACTTTCCTCATTTGCCTACTACCTTTTTTTTTCTTCTTTCAGATAATCTGGAAGGTGAAGAATGACCAGACAGAACTCAAATGCCATTTTGTTATGCTTAATAGCTGATTAAAAAAGAGCTGGCCCATCTCTAACGTTCACGCACAAATGCTCTCTCTCGGGTTTTTTAAATTGAGTCATAATTGCCGATGCCAAAAGCTGTCAGTACCACAGGATGGAAAGCAGTCAGCTCTTCTTAGCGTTATATAAAGTTGTCATTTTGGAAGAATGAGCAATGATAAAGAACTGTTGCAGTGCTTTTGCACATTTTCACAGTAAACCATGATGTTCATGTTGCTTGTAGTGCTGATCTCTCTTTTTTTTAACATGTTTTCCCTTGTAGGGAAAGAATTCAAAACAAAGCAATAGGAATTGAAGCACAATATAAATAAGGAAAGTGGGGCTGGAGTTCTACAAATGTTTTTATCAAACATGCACATTTCTGCATAGAGTATAGTGTATATATACACTGTATATATAGAATATATGCATGAAAAGACTTTAATGTAAATATGAACTTGAGTATTGTTTCTACTGCAGCAAGTATGTCAGAGGAAACAAATATCTAGCAGTACATTAAAATAAAAATTTAATATAAAACATTCTTAACTCTACATATTATACATACAACATAGTATGCTCACTTCCCTCATCATGTGTGATTCCATGGGTAATATAAGGCATAAATAATAGCTGTATTCTCAGCACAAACCATTATTGCTGATTTCTGTAGTATCCACCTTTTCACATGAACAAGAGGATTCCTACTGGTTTGAGAACTCACTTCTTTGCTTCCTCATTAACATTCAACTTAATTTTAGGACAGTTATTCCGGAAAATTGACATTATATAATCTAGCTCTGGAGCTACTGTTGCTTTTTAGTAAGCAATAATTTACTTTAGCTCCCTGTAACCCAGAAGGTAATGCTTCTGAAACTCTGTATTTCATAACAGTAGCTGAAAATCGTCAGAGTTCTAGCATCTGTGACAACATGTGCTCATGCATTAATTTGCTGAGTCAATGTTCCAGCTTTCTGGTTCACCTCTTTTCTGAGGTGATAACAGCTTTTCTGAAACTGTTCTGCAACAGAACTGGCTGCTTTCTCAACCAGTGACTCATTGTTTTGTATGTTGTGCTTTAAAAAACTTTACAGGGGACAATCCGTCCCCATTAAATAGACATAACTTCTCTAGGTTGCTCCTATGCCTCCCAGTGCTGTTACTTTTCTCTTGTTTCCTAACTGCAGCTATCAACTGTGCAGACTCTGCACTGAGAAAATACATTCAGCTGATACACAAGCAGAAATCCACCTTACTGTAGGCTACCTAAATCTGCCTTATAAATGCCCCTTGCCTTTATAAAATAGGTAGCAAAACTAGAAATGCTGAACTTCTGGAAAGCAAAAAATGTGTAGAGGGAGAAGGTTTAGAGAGGAAATGTTAGATGCATGTGTTTACAGAAAATGAGGTAGCGCTTAGTAACCTAAATAGTAACATGGAGGTTAAATGTGTTCTTATAGATGATAAACTCTCAACATGGAAATTATTCATTATATGCATGTAATAGTAAACTCGTTTTATGAAGCAAACTGCATCCAAAGAGACTGATTTGCTTGCAGCTGTAGGCTGTTTGTGCTTCCTGCGTGTGTCAAGTACCATAAATATTATCTAAGTGGTGGGATTTATTTTTTTTTTTCCAGATGAGCAAAATGATGAAGACTGACAATGACAACTTGGCTGTTTCTTTCAACTCTGTAAGTATCCAGGTTATGTTTGAGCATTTGAAATTTAGATTTGGTGTCTGGGCAAGTCAGAAGGTTTGAAGCATAAGAGAATGGCTTCTGTGAATAATTAACCCCATTCCAAAAATGCCTAGTCACAATTAGGTCAGACATAAGTAATTAATTATCCTTGGCATGAGAGCTTTGAAATACACAGTAGTTTTGAAGATAAAGCAATGAAAACCTGGGAAACTGAGTAGCCTTGCTGTGTAGTACCTGACAGGACATGCATACCAGGCCAGTGTTAGCATCTAAATACTGTTACTTCTAAACACAATTTCACTTATTACTGCGTGATTTCCTAATGAGAGGATTTTGCTCTATCTCAGTACATTCAGCTCCTTAGCACCATTTCTCCAGATTTGTTCTATGGCAAAGGCATTCCTTTGTTTATCCTGGGCTACTTCTGTTTCCATTAACAGCCTGGAGCCTGTTGAATCCAAGCCCCACATCTCCCACTGTGAAGGTCTGCTCCTTTGCTGGCTCCTCTGCTGGGCCGCAGTCACCTCACAGCAAGCGAAGTGGTCAGTGTCAAAGATGAACATGTGAACAAACCCTGTCCTCCAACCTCTGTGTTTTCCAGCTTCAGTTTTGTATTTCACGTAGCACTGTGCTAAGTTATCTGCCTTTGTCATGGAAATCTTCCTATTTGGGAAAATTACAAAAGACTGATTCCCAGTATGCCCTTGAGGTTCAAGAAAACGGAGGGTGGGATGAAAAAATTAGCCTGCTATTCGGATCAGAAGAGGGTGAAGATCTCATGAGTAAAGGCTTGAAAGGCCTGTAGTCTCTTGTCTCAGTAGCAATATAAGAAATATTAAATTCTGGGTATTTTTGGGTTGTTTCATCTGCCACATTTCATATTTAACTTGATGATAAGGTTTTGGAGGAAAAAATAGGTGACAAAGCTATTTTTTAAGCCATATCTACTGTTTTGCTTACTTTTTTCTTTTTTTAACTTGGTTTCTCTTTTTGATTAACCTTCCGAGCTACCTTATTCTATTTTTCACTATATATGTTTTATTCAAAATACTGAATCTGAGATGTTAATTCAAAGCCAGAATGGAATTATTTTGTTTATAATAGAAATATATTATCAATATGTTTGTGCCAGTATCTGATTTCAAAATTACTCCTGTTTTGAAAGAGGAATAAATATAAAATGTTTTGTAGACTTCTATAATTGGTAATACTACATAAAGGTATGAAGCTTACTGCTTTATGAAAAAGTAAGCATGACTTTTATTTTGTAAGAGTATGTAAAGTTGACTTTATTTAACTCCTTTTTTTCAGTGCAAGTGTAGCTAACATAAGAGAACATTCTTGAAACAGGGACTCCAGTAAGGTGACTTAGGCAATTTCAACCTCTAACAGTCAGATACTGTTGTTAATTGCATATCAAAGATGATTTTCTAAGGTTTGGAGGGGAAGAATGTTTCTATTCATGACTCATGTCCAGGAAAATGCTTTTTATTTCCTACAGTAATTATCCAGTATCACCATGTCCAGTTACAGGCTTTTAGTGTTTCTGAAAACAGCAGCAGGAGTAGTTCCCTGGATTTGTTGAAGTCAAACCTTGTACTGCTGGGCCCTTGGCCAACTTCTTCACTGGCTTTTGTGCTCAGCAGTAGCAGGACAGCTGTGTGCATGGTGTCCATCTCACCTGTGGAGGGGGTTGAAGTCTTCAGTTTTGGGAGAAAGGGGAGTGAGCTTTGTGCCCTTAATTCTGTGACAATATTTAACACCTCTGAAATAGCAGACGTGCTTGGGAGAAAGCTGAAGTCACCCATTGGCCTCATTGCTTTTATCGGAAAGAAATGTTTCTCACAACTTATTTATCTACAAATAACTATTGGGTAGCACTGAGCTTCGGTAGTGCTTTTCTTGTATTCAGATGAAAACAGCCGGATGAGAGACAAAAAGAAGTGGAAAGTCATTGTCTTTCCATGAAGAAAACAATCTTGAAAGCTGCCTGTCGTTTGTGGGGAGGGCTGGGAGGCAAACCTCTGGAAATCAAGGTGTGAATGACTCCCACAAATGGAAACATTTCAGAACCACAAGTACCTGTGTAGTAAGGAAAGACATTAGGTCAGTTGCTGCCACAAACAATTCTCTTTTTAAAACTAAGTATTGCTGTCTTTCTGTTTGAGGGCACTTAGTTTCTAAGTGGATTACATAATAGATGAGTTAGTAAAATAACTGATGCTAATTTGGACTCATGCCATAACAACTACAACTTAAAATCACTATGAGAAGAATGTTTTCAGACTCTGTGGAAGCGTAAGACTCTGTGTAGCACAGTGGATGGCCATAAGGGCTGAGAAGTAAAAAACTCCTTTCAGTGTTTAGTGTCTTCTCCTCTATTAAAAGGAGAATTACGTGGTGGTTGCGTAAAACTCTGCAGAGTTCAGAGAAAGTCTTAGATGAATTCAGAAGTACACTCAAAGCTGCAAAATATCGTGACTCAATGGGATTTCTTGTCGTTAGACTGTTACGCCCTCAAGAGGCATCTCTGCAAATTTGGAAGTAGCACAGCAGTATTCACAAGGCAATGGATATTTTAAATCCCTTTCTTTAAATTTCTCACTTGAGTTTTCCTATGTTTTCCCCTCACCCATTTAATTCTTTTCTCTGTAGTAAGTTGGACAAAATTATGAGTTGTTGTTTTACTTGCAACTCTCTTTTTGGCTTGCATCAAAATAATTTTCTTAATAATGCCATACACAGAGTACTTGTACGAATTACCCTGAGAGATATGTGTGGAAATTGTTATGAGGCTCTTTTGCATTATTTACATCATGACGTTCTGTCAGTGTACTAATACTCAAGACTGTTTATATTTCTGGATTTAACAAATATGTAAATCAGGTGCATATTTCCCTAGGAATGCAAATGTCTCTAATGAGGAAAGACAACAAACTTCAAAACAAACAAACAACGGAGGAGAATATGATAAATAACTCATGTGCAAGAGGGGAAAGCAGTGTTGCTCAAGTAAGTGGACTAGAGATACTGGGCTGTAAGTCTTGCCATGGGATTGTTTAATCAGCTCATCTTGAAGCTCTGACAGATCACTTGTTTCTTAGCAGGGAGGGAGCTGGGGAATAATGGCAGCCAGAGAGAGCTTTCTCATACGAAGGGATGGAAACTTCTGGTTTCCCTCTCTGTGGCAATTGGTAGAGCTGAGAGGATGGAGTTTCTGTGGATGAATTTGTTAACTCTGGGAGAATACCACTCTGAAGGGCCCCAGCTCTTTTTTATATTGTAATAATTAAAATAGCTGTTTGATTCCTGTGTATAGGCACAGAATGGGAATAGCATCGTGGTGAATTGAGTTTAAGGATTGTAGAAGGATTTGAATGTCCTTCAGAGAAGCATTCAGCTCGGATTTCGTGTCAAAACATTCCCCTGATTTAGTAAGAATAACTGATATCTTTGAATCATAATATTCTAGATTGAGTACATGTAGAGTGGGAATGTTCTTTATTGTGCTGTGATTGTGCTATGCTTTTTATTATGCATTGCTCACTGAAAACTTTATCTTCCATTAAAAGCTGAATCGCATTCAGAAGTGCAATTAAACAAAATTTGCTCACTAAAATAAGACATCATTTATTTCAAGCTGGCTTCTATTTTGAATTTTGATGGCTTCCTGCTAAATATGCAAGCTTTCTTTTCTCTGAAGTTAGTTCAGTATCTAAAAATCTGAATTGCTTGGGTTTCATTTTTCATTATGTAACTTCAACCCCCAAAGTACTGGTAAGCACTGTATTTCTCAATTAACAGCCATCTTTAAGGAGATCTTTATGGTAAAATAAGTCCAAGTCCTCAAAAATCTTGGAATTCTGGATAATGTATGTGTAATAAGTGGGGTAAAATGTTTTAATCACCATTCCTCATTAATCCTTTACTGCATGTTGTACGTGACTATTGCTTTTTCCATCTATTTTCAGTCTTAACTAAAAAATTGTGCCTGTGATGGTAAGAACGTCAGTTGGATTCTCTGCTGTGACAGAAGCACATTTATGAAACCTCCGTCTCATTTGTCTCTGTCTTTATATATCTGGTCTTGCTTTAACACATTCTCATTTGTTTATACTGACAAAGTTGGTGGGTAAGGATCATTAGTAGTATAGCAAAACCACCTATGTGCTCCTTAATCTGTCGTGGAGATAGAGATATCAGACTGCTGAGAACAAGTTCTCAAAGAAAAATTATTTCCTTGTAAAATCTGTCGCAAAGTTCTGCCAAATCTCCACATCCCTATGTCTACAAAAGTATAAAAATGACTTTTCAGTGGCATGTGCATGTGTTAATTCTGTGAAGAGTAGAACATGTGGAGGGCTAATTTGGTAACTTAGACTTCTAACTTAACTCCCATCGTAAAGGAGTAAAGGGCTGCAATGAAATCAGCTGACATAAATTTTATTTCTCATTTCTTTCCCAGTATTACATTTCCAACAGCTTTCTGCTTTCCCTTTCCTACAAGTTAACACCACGTAAGAGGTGTTAGCTTTGTACTGCTTGAACTCTGAAACCTTGTCTCTGGGGGAGTGAGGAGGCCGTAATTACTATGAACTTGTGGTGCTGATGGTGAAAGAAAACTTGATATTCACAAAACTCTCAGCAGAAGCTAGACTAGGACTTTATTAAATTGATATCTCTAATACCTCTAATTGGTACCTTGGCTAGGGCTCCAATGGAGCATGAGCTCAGTGACTTTCTTAAAAAAATACCGTTCAGTAGATACACATTAAATTGGCTTTTAAGTAGTGTACAATTCTTGTCAGTAACAATGCTACCCAGAAAGCTGAACTGTCAGGTGCCCTTAAGTCTTGTTGATTTGGATGAATGTTTTAAGTACCACAAGAAATTATATGTATCGTGTATAAAAGCAATCTTTGACTGTAGTCATAACACAGAGTATTATTTAAAAGACTCAGCCCCTCAAAATGAGTATGTACACTTCACTCCAACTTTGTAGGAAAATGTAAGAAAAAAAAGAGTGGATGACAAATAGCAGAAAAATGCATTAGAGGTTCATGGCAGTAAGCTGGTCAGGGAGGAGAGCGCTTATTACTGCCTCCCGTGGGGGTTAAAACTGTGAGAAAGAGCTGTCGTGTAGAATTTTCTAATTGTTGAAGATAATCAGAGGGCTGGGGCATCTCTCCTATGAAGACAGGCTGAGAAAGTTGGGGTTGTTCAGCCTGAAGAAGAGAAGGCTCCAGGGAGACCTTACAGCAGTCTTCCGGTCCCTAAAGGGGCTACAGAAAAACTGGAGAGGGACTGGTTACAAGGGCATAGAGTGACAAGACAAGGGGGAATGGCTTTAAGCTGAAGGAGGAGAGGTTTAGATATTAGGAAGAATTCCTTCCCTGTGTAGGTGGTGATGCCCTGGCACAGGCTGCCCAGAGAAGCTGTGGCTGACCCTGGATCCCTGGCAGGGTTCTAGGCCAGGTTGGATGGGGGTTTGGACACCCATGGCTAGTGGAGGGTGTCCCTGCCCATGGCAGGGGGGTTGGACTCAAAGATCTTTTGAAGTCCCTTCCAACCCCTACAATTCTGTGATCCTCCAGCACCTTTCATGTTCTCTTACTGCGTTCAAATTGCTCATTGCAAATATAAATCAAAGATGGAAGATGTGGAATGAAGGATTCAGTAAGGAAAACTATGAAAACTTTAGCAATCAGCCTTTCTTCTACTGTTTGAAAAATTATTCTTGACACTGTGTTTTTGTTAGTTACGATTTGAAATTATAATTACTTTTAACCAGGACGTTTTTACCAGGCAGCTAGTGTCGTTTGTGCCAGAAGCCAAATCTAAAGACACACCATGATGTGCTATATTGTAAAATTGTCAGAATAAGATATGTTTTTTTAAACCACAGGAGTGAACAGAAAAGATGAGCAGCTTCTATGTTCCTCTTTGTGATTATTTCAATGTATTTTTTCTATATAGCATTATGTATTTGCTTCTATTTTAAAATAATTTTGTCTTATTGACAGCTTAATTTTAAAATTTATTTGAAGCTCCATGAGCAACTATAATTCCTGGCTGTGTGTTCTGTTGTCCTTCTCAGGGACAGTGGGAATGAAGGCTTTCCTTCCTGAGTCTTTATATTGCTCTCTTTTTCAAATTAATCCTCACCACATTGATTTTACTGGCTTTTCAGATTTTAAAACTTTTCTTGAAGAATGGGGAGGAGGGAGGCTCTAGGAGAGCAGGGAGGGCATGTTATTTTGATTTCTGTATAAAATAATTACAAATGTGTTTTTCTACACACTTTCTGCCAAACAAAGAGAGACCGTGAATTAAAATCTGTTTTGAATAGGATGGTGAATAGCTTGTGTTCACGGTTGTTTGAACTTTTGTAATGTTCTGTTGGTTTGTGTTTGTTTATCTTTCTCCCTTTACTGAGGCTGCATTCTGTTCCATCTCAGTGTTTCCTGTCATCTCATGGAGAGCTATAAATATCTCACATTCCTCACGGTTTTGAAACTTAAAGGAATTCTGAGAATCCTTCATTGTCGGAGATCAAAAGCTACTGGGGACATCAGCTTCACTAGAGCTATTTGAAGTAATATCAGTTGACAATCTACCTATCAAGTCTCTTACTTGCCTCAAGTGGCTGTGAGCCAGTGAGTTAAACAATGCTACGAATTTGAGCAGTATTCTTATTTTTCACTGAGGTATTACCTCTGCTTCTTTGCCCTTGATTCATTTCTCCTCTGACCAATTCTACTTAAGAAGTAGTGGATGTTTCCTGATCCTACTGATCTCAGGAGGTTTCAAATTCACTCAATTTTTATATATTTTTTAGGATTCATTCTCCATATTTAAACAGACGCAAGCGGAAGAAGACAGTAGAGTTTAAACAGGGCTGTAGCTGAATATGTTTCCTTCTGAGCACAGTGAACTTGTGATCTTTACTTTCAGCTGGAGCTTTGACTACAATAATAACAAACAATACCCCCCCCAATAGAAGAGAATGATTCAAAGTCACATAAAAAAGGAAAAATACCACTTAGTTTGCAATACAGACCTCAAAGAGGGAAACAAGCCATGTGTGGAACTTTTTATTTTGTTGCTTGTCTTGTTTGCTCGTCTTACTTCTGAAGAGTAAGCATTGGGTAAACTATTTTGAAGCTCCTCCTATTGTACTTGCTCCTTTCAACTGCCTTCACATTGGCCCAGTTTGTCTCAGGCTTCACCTTCTGTCTTTGTTTCTACATGTTGGGGTTTTTAATTTGTATTAGAAGAGCTAAAATACAGGAGGAGATAAAGGGAAAGGTCCCATGAAATGTCCTTCCTACATAATAAAGTGTATATACAACAGTTATATAATTATATATATAATGCAACAGAGGAATGCAGCAGTTATAAAAATTAAAAGAAAATTTTAATTCTTTATTATATAATGGTTTTCAGCAGCATGTACCAAAATTATACAGAACCACAGTTGACAGAAGGATGGTTTGCCAAGGAACGTACAAAAATCCTAACTCATTTTTAAGTGCAGTCTTCATAAAGTATGAGCTGTATGGATTTCAGGATCCTTCTTTGTTCATTACACTGCCTTTCAGAAGCTTTATGTGACCCTGAAATGTAGCAGTTCTTGAAAAAATGCAGTTTTAGGTTGGTATGTTTGCTAAGTTTGAAAACCGAATTGTAAATCTTCCCAGTGTTGAGATGTTCCCAATTTGAATGCACCTTCTTTATTTTAAATGGTCTCTTGGGTTTCTTTCTGCCATGTTTTAAATGAAGATGAGGAACTCATCCAAATGGTCTTTTTTCAAGTCGCTGGATTATATCTAATAGGAATTCATATATGGATTGAGCCAGGAGATCCAGTGCTGGATGGTATTGCTGTACCCAGCTGCCAGCATTGTTCCTGATAATGATTTCAGTGCTGAGAAGAAGCGCTGTCCACAGCTTGAGCCTGATTTGTTCGCTCTGTCACAGGGAGAGCTGAGGGAAATACAAGCGTTCAGTTGTGAAGCAAAAAAACCCAAACCCTGTATGTTCATTTTGGCTTTTCCAGCAAGAGCAAAATAATCTCAGAAAATGGAAGAGGCATCAGACTAGGTTTCCTACTGCTCACCCACTTTGTGCCTATCAGTCAATTTGTTTGAGGAACAAAAATACTGTATAAAGAAAGTGTACTCTGAAAAATACTTATGACATGCTTATTCTAGCATGCTTATTTCCTTGCTTTGTTTCATTTTGTTATTGAAAGAAAAGGCTGACATATTCCTCTGAGGTTTAAGTCTTTAGGAATATTTAGGATAGGCCAAATGATGATGATTTTCATATTCATACAGAATGTAATCGGCATGAAATGGCAAAATGAAAGCCACCCTCCTATTTCGGCAATGAAAATGCAGAATAAACCACTCAAAATTTGTCATCTCTCTATCTTAAGTACATGATGGGTTAATCTTTCCTGAAGTAATTGTTATCTGAGAAGCACAACTTGCAGCTCAAGAGAAATGAAAAAATAAATTACCATGCTGTTGTTTTTCTCTATTATTGGAAGACATTCCATGGTGTCAGTGCATGCAGGGAATGTTGGACAAGTGTTTGAAGAGATTAAGCTGCTGTTTGGGAAGGATTTTGAGAGAAAACTGAAAAAGTTATTACACAGTGTGGGACTTCATATTTTGGATTTTAACAAAAACTTACAGAATAGATGACAAGACTGAATAAACAAATACTTGAAAGCCTTCTGAACTGCTAGGGTGTTTGCCTAAATAAGAGAGACATAAGCTTTTAATTTTTAATACCAGTAAACATTCTTTCAAGTACCACTTTGTGCTATAGCAAATGCAGATCCTAGAAAAATAGGGCTGAACTAAGTTCTCAGAAGTCACCTAATTTGCTCCCCATCCCTAAGAAAGGATCAGCTAAACCATTTATGATTAGAGTTTGCTTTGTTTTCTAAATGTCTTTGCTTAGGGCTTTCAGTTTTAATACTTCTTTCAACAGTTAGGTTTTCCTACATTACATACATGGGCTTTTGGGTGAGGGTCCTTAGTGCTTGTTTTTCCTCTCCAGTTGCCAATGGACTCATGTCATTGTCCTGGCCCTCCCCCCACCCAATCTTTCTGCCTCAATAAGATTTTGATGCTTTAGATTTCTTTCTAGTTTCCTCTGTTTTTCTCCTTGTGTTGTCTTGCTTGTGTTAATCATATCAAATCACGTAAAAGTTGTGTATAGAGTAAGAGTCTGAAGGCTATTGAGGGAGAAGAAGAAATGATGGGTAGAAATGTCTAATTTTTTATGCATAAAAATCTTTTGCAACAAACAAATGAACATTTCTAGCTACACATTAGCATCCGGTTTTGAAAAGACCTAGTCATTAAAAAAGAACTTTTTAAAAAATGAGTCATCTTCAGTCTTAGAAGGAAATGGGATTTGTGGGAAAGGCTGTTATTCTTTTAGTGCCTCCCCACCTTTACCCCAGTCAATAGACTTATTTAGAAATAAATGTACTTTGTGGAGCTTATTAATAACTGAGAAATTCCCTTAAAATCTACAGATCACAAGGTGTATGGTATGTGATGGGCGAAATGGTGAGTCTGACAAGCGTGGAATAAATGGTGGAAATAGGAGAGGAAGGTAAGGGTGGCTCTGTGGGAGTGAGACTGCCTGATGCTGGGTCTGAGAGGCAACAGAATGTTGTGCTGAAGCAGAGCTGTCAGACTGTCTGAAAAATAATCAGTACACTAATGCAAAAAAGCCCACAATGGAGCAGTTCTACTTGAAGGCTACTTTAAATACTTGTCTCTAAAAGTAATGTGTCTGCCAATCTTGGCATTAAAACTGGGCGGTTTCTGTTTTATAGGTTTTATATTATTGGTAGCAATTATGTTGTAATGACTTCTCTCCATTAGTACTACGGGGGAGTTCAATCAACTGGAGTGTGTGCCGATAACAGCCGTGGAGTCCTAGGTCACTGCCAGTTTGTTACAGTATTAAAGAATGTCATGGTGGGTGCGTTTTTGTGTCAGAAAGAGTTGCAGAGTTAAGTAGGATAACATTACTGTGTCAGGATAGTGGGAAAATAAATGCATAACAGCTGTTATTAGACACTGTAAGTACAAAATAAATCTGTTCCCAAGAACACCATTGTGAATGAAAAAGGAGAGAGAATAATCCCTTGCTAGTAGCTTTTAGCATAGCGGGATAAGCTGCTTTCCTCCTTCTTTCTGATGTTTTTCAGGATTTCTCCAGACAGACTGGGGACTCTTACACAGGGATTGTTGCGTTTCAGCTCTTAGGTACCACACTGTTGTGTCTGATCCATTGCTTTCTCTGGTTTCCAGAAACTGGTATGTATGAAATGCCATAAACCCTTGAAGTGATTAAAGCTCTGTAAAGGACAGTGAGTTATGTGTGAAAATCTCTCTTCTGAATTAGCAATAACATGGGAACTATCAAAAAACCCATCAGAGACAGTTCATGTAACACAGACTTTTGAGTTCCCAGTTCCCATGGGAATGTGTCAGAAGACAAGCAATGTTATTAAGGTAACCACCACAGATTTGCCTTACAGTTTTTCCGTTCGTTCAAATGGGACATGCATATTTTGTTTCCTAATCTGTGCGATTACCCCGGAGCTCCTGTTGCAGCGTGTCAGTACAATGACAGCTTCTCCTGAATGACAACTCATAGTTGTAGTGAAAAATGTCAGGATTTGTAAACCAAGGTTGTTTAAAGGAAAGACTCACTTCTTGAGTGACTTATTTATTTCTCAGTGGCATCGCAGTTATGGATCTTGTAAAATGCAGTAATGATTAAATGTACTTGTTTTAAAATGAATCTAACTGGCATGCTTAAATGGACCTGTAATGGTGTATAATTTTATATCGCAGAATAAGCTGTATTAGCATCTACTAAGGTAATGTTGATAGCAATTAGAAGACGTTCTACGTGATCTAGTAAATCCAGGTCAGTAGTAATGGGTCTTGGAGTTTGTACATGCTCAGCTTAGCGGCACGCTTTTCTATCAGGGCTTTTGTTGTCACTTGGGCAGTTCCTGTCATTGGCCTTTTTTCCAATGGAGGCCTTACTTTTCACACAGTATAAGCCACTAGTTGTCTTCCCAAATGTGCGTTTGTGTGGAACTCAGTTATATGTGACACTTTGTTCTGTTTATCCTTACATTTCTTTTCTGGCATCTTGCCTAAACAATAAAGGTGAAATGAGTGTTTTCTGCTCGTGAGCTTTGGAAAAGGAGTCCTAGACTGAAGCTGGCTGGGAAGCTCTCACATAATTTTCATCCTCTGAATATAAATCACTGTAAGGTTTGCAATATGTTTGAAATACAAGTTTGGGAACTCAAGTTCATAGCAGTTTTATACTTTGATTGTACTTAGTTTCAGCTCCTGGGACAAAGGCTTGACTGTGTAATGTTTGTCTGGCAGATACCATGAACCTCTATTTGTACTTGCAGACCACAGGAACTGCTGCAAAATATGTATCTAATTCTAATAATAACATGATTTCCCCCGGGAAAAAAAAAAAAAAAAGACAGTACCTCCCAACGTAATAAGTACTGTTGAACACTTTCAAACTGTTCAGAAAGTTTTAAGATGTAGGAAGGCAGAAATCTGAACGTAAGTTATGCTGCAGACATTAAAGAGACTAATGCTGTTGTCATGCCGATTTAATTTTTCTTTTGTTGTATAGATATAGTACATAAAAATATTGGAGATGATCTGAATTGGTTCATAAAACCTTGCTGGTTTGCAAATCATTACGATATCTTAACTGCATCGCCTGGTTCTGAGTTAGTATCTGTAGGCATCTTGCATTATATTATTCCTTGGAATTGCGTCTGTAACTTGTGGCTACACAATTGTGTTTGGGAAACTTGGTATTTAAGGTTGAAGACAGAGGTTTGAGGAACAGACCAACTTCTCTGTAAGATCTCTGGTGTGAGATTCTGGTTGCGGTGAGTTCCATAGCTTTTCCTCTGTTTAAATAACACTGATGGATTTGCCATTTCACTTTTTTTTTGACTCTCTACTTGCAGCTTACGCCCTTAGATTCTTCATCTCTGTGGCCATTGACTTTCTTGAGATCTTCTGCAACACATGAAAAATTCTAATTAAGCATCTGCATGTACTTGGTACCAAAACCCAGAGACTAGGAAAGGAGTGTTGCTTTCTAGACAGTGTATACATCTATACCATTTATCCAGTAGGTGTAGATACCCACTGTGTTAGTAAATATTTAGTATATTGGTAGTTGAAGGCCTCTCTGAAAAGGGTGACTCTGAAAAAAGGATGATGGTTCTGAAATTCCAGTAATTAAACAATAGTCAAATAACTTCACAATCATTAAATAGGTTTTCTAACATCAATCAATAATGACTGACAGTTTGGTTTTGGCAGTTGAAAGGCATTTATAATACTCCAATATTTTACTGTGTTAATGCTGAAATTATATAACTTAGGACAATAAGAGGACTTTAACTTGTATTTCTCTTCCTTACATGCCTATAAGATTTCCCACAGCCGTTAGTATGAGTCACTGTGGGACAGCTGCCTTCACCTACTTACCTGTCTCAAGACCCAGTACCTCATTTTCCCCCATGCTGTAAATACTTTCCCTGCAATGGGTTATAAAAGCTCTAATTCTGAAGCCTCGGTAACCCAATTTTTAGTCGAGTTGGTTCAGAATGTTTTCCAGTTACATATAGTATTGCCTGGGTGCTTTACATAGACTAAAGCCAAGTTTATATAATAGAAACTGAATATATAATGGATGGCAAAGACTGCTTGTAATCTTTCTGTTCCCAAATTCTATTACCCCAAAGTGAAGGAATAGTTCTGGTTTACTTCTGTGATTCACATTTTTCCAGTGTCTCGGGAGAGCTGGTCATAAATGAATGGATCTATTTCTGGTGAGCCCAGCAATTATTAGAACTATTTTAACAGTGTTTTTTTTAGAATTGATGACATGACGAGACCTGATGACAAAACATCTAATAAAATACTGTATCTTCTTAAGAAAATGTTAAAGTTCATGTCGTATAACATTTATTTGATGATAGATAACCTGATGTAAATGCATGAAATAATTGTCATCACCTACATGAAGATAAATAGCTTTTCCTGAGCTAGCAGGCTTTTCCATAGAAAATGCTGCTATTTTACCAGTTTTCCCCTTTCTTTTGCCAAATAGATTTTATAGTGGCCATAAATAGAAAGTGTGATATGTCTGCTTAAGCATTATAGTATCAACAGAGGATGTTTTCTTGTAGTTCTCTGTAATTGAAATCACTGATTTTTACCTGAAAAAATAATTTTATAGCTCTGTCACTTGAAAGAAACCATTCTCCACACAGCTAAAAGTCACAGTGGGTGGAGTCTGAAGCACATAGATTGTCAGCATGTGTGTGGCTGGAATTTTATGATCAAAAGGCTACCTTTTGCAATAATACCTGAAACAGAGATCTTCATCTGCTGTCCTCACAGAGTGGTACAAGGGGCTGTCACCTGGTAGGGAATGTTGGAGTGGAAACATTACAGCTGGCTGATATGCCAGGAGGAAAGGGCCCACAGCACATTGTTGGTATGAGAGAAAGGTCAAATAGTATTATAATTAAAATATTGTAACAGTTTCAGTTTTTTGTTGTGAGTTGGAATGTATTTCTACTCCTGTACATGTAGAGTGAGTAGAATGAGGTAAATCTTGTAAACAGGAAAATGACTAAGGATTCTAGGCCAAGATGGATTAACTGCCAGGCATACAATATTCCATATTGTATTTGGTTAACGTGATTTAGGATCCAAAACAACTTCTCTGAAACTTTTACCAGAAGTGTAGTGAATTTCATCTGACACTTGAATATCCCACACTTCATGAAAGTAGCATTTCCAGTCCATCAGTAAACTAAGTCAACATGTATTCGTGTCAGGAATTAAATGATTTTCACATTTGCTGTGTACTGACTATCCTGTACAAGCTTGGACATGTCCTTACTCATTACTCCTTTTATGGAGGAGCAGTTCTCATTTTGCTTTTTGTAGCTAACAGTAATTTAACAGATACTAGCTGGCAGCATTTGAAAATGTATCTATTTATCTAGATCTCTTAGGTGTTTTTCCTCCCCTCATGCCAAACCTGACCTCAGAGAGCACCATCAATTAGAAAACCAAGAATTAATTCAGTCTAGTTGCAAGGATGCTCTTTATATAGACTGTCTTCCTCTTTCCTGGCTTTCCTTCTTTGCTTTAACTCTACAGCGAGCAGCCAGTCATCCTATTTACCATAAACAGTGATACAAAGTAATGTTAGAGTTCCTGTTTGCTGATACTGAACAACATCTTTCTATGAAATACAGGAAAAACATTTTATTTTATCACTTCACCTTCTCATTTAGTGTCTTACAGAAATAATGTCTGAATCACAGAATCACAAGGTTGGAAAAGACCTTTAAGATCATCAAGTCCAACCGTTCCTGTCCTATGCGAAAAACCATATCCCTAAGGAAATGAAGTACCCTTTTATTAAACACATCCCTGGATGTGTTTAAAGGGTAGATCAGGTACTTAGGGTTTGGAATGTTTGGATGTGGGACACCCTGTGTTTGGTAATCACAGGAGTGGGCCCAGCACCAGTTTATTCCTCCATGCAAATATTCCTAACTTGTTCCATTAAAGAAAGAAATGCAGTTGTTGCTGATAGCAAAGAGCTGCATGCCGTTCCTTCCATGCTGCTATGTGTACTGACAGTCTGTGTGGGTGTGATATTAAGGCATCATTGGCAGATGTTACAGATGACTTCAATATCCACAACTGGAAAATCCCCAAACGAATCGTGGAGGTCACCTTAAATGAGTTACATTACTTGAAATAAGTTTCTGTAAGAATCTTGAGTGTTTGGGTGGCCTCTCCTGCACAGCCAGGATAGCGAAACCTTTCTCTCACTGCACAGTAGTAATTGTCCTGTATAAACATGTTGGTAGTATCCCAAATGCAGACAGATTCTACATGATGAATAACAGAACAATGTGCTTTGTTTTTAGATTGCATATGCCTTTTAATTTTCCTCATAAGATACGCAAGAACATACTTTCACACAGCTCATTGGATCACAACTTGAATGGTTTTAATACTTGTGTCACTTTAACTGAAGGTGTCATCACCAAAGGATTGGGACCTCCTAAGCACACTCGTTAATGATGCATAGGGTTCTGGCTTGGCTGGGAAGAGATGTCACTGCTGCTGAGTTCTATAGACTTTTTTAAGGCCAGCTGATAGTAAGTAGAACATTGCCACCTTTTGGTCATAAAGAAAAGACACGCGGTGAAAGAAACAGCATTATGCAAGTTGGGGAGGCTGCAGCAAAACTACTTAAGAGTATATTCATTTGTAATGTAACTGCTCGGTAACAGCAACTCAGTTCAGTGGAGGTTTTAGGCATCGTTTGCTTTGATGGTGTGTATTTCATACCTTGGTGATGTGTTTAGAGAGAATATATTATGCTACATACTAATTATGCTTTCCTGAGGACTAAATTACATATGCATTGTGAAGATAGTATGAAGGCTACCATGGTTACCATTGTGCACCCGGCAACTTATTTTATACAGTGCCAATTAATCTGAAGTAATGCTTGAGAGAGAAGAACATTGAATAAGGAATGCTAATGTCTCAGCTGAAAGATGGAAATTAGCTAGAAAAGCACAGCTTTTATTGAAGATTGTATGTCAGGGTCAGCATTTACAAATGAATCCACCTGTAAGACTAAAACCAACAGTTCTGTCTTACACAGAAAACTGCATCTCTCCAGGCCTAAGCGACGCTGAGGGCACACTGCTGCTGCTGCACCGAGGACATTCTCTGACTAGGAGTTTTTTCCCTTCTCATGATTTTAACACCATATTCCTGCAGTTGAGACTATAATTCAGACTATAATTTGCAGTTCAAATTATAATTTGGGATTATTGTTTCATGATCCAAGGACATATAAACCTGACACAGGTTACAGTTGCTGGGTACAAAACTTGCGCTTCTGGCCAAAGACTGAGCGAGGACTGAGCATAGCACAGCTCTAACCCTTGCCTGTTCCTGACACCTCAGTTTTGCTCAAGTTACATTGTTCATGTGGCTTTTTAGTCAACTTGTCCAATCAAAGTGATGTCTGTGTCAAAATTAATGTGCCAGCCGTACATGATGTGTCGTTGTAATTCTTATGTGTCCTTCTTCACATAGCCCTTTTGCATTGGGACAAACACCTTTAGTATGCCAAGAGAATCCAGTCCAGAGAATTCAGATCTAGATTCCTCCTTCATTCTGAATACAACGCTGCTGTTGTAATTTCTGGCTGAGAACATTGAGGAAGGGTCAAGTGAAGACATCGGATAAGCTCGTGACAGAATTGCAAATTTCCTGCTTGAACGTTTTCATTAGATTCCTTCTATCTATATCAACACAGCATAAAAGCCTTATAAGTACCTGCAGAACAGTGCTGTGTAGTGTCATGGCCACACCTCTTGATGCTTTTTTTTTGCTGCCACAGATGTCTTGTAGAGTTTTGCTGTTGAATCTCTCTGCAGCAGCTGTAAATGCCTAGACACAAAGATCTAAGTTAGCCCTAATGAAGCAAATCGCTTAATGTTTGGCAATATGAACATTTTAAAGCTCTGTCAGACAAAAGCTGAGTTCAAAAATCCTTTTAATCCTTAAATCCCCTCTTGCAAAAATGTAGGTAACACTGAACATGTAATCATCAGAAGAAATGATATAATTTCTTTTGATTCACTGGAATGCATGAACAGTTGGGTTTAAGGTAACTTAGCTAACTTTATACTGAAACAGATGAGGGAATCCTTGTCTCATGCATTCTGCTGCCTGAGCAACATCATATTCTATGGGGCTGGCAATTTCTGGCAAAAGAGTGATGGTAACAAACAGTTGGGAGGCAGTAACTTCAGCTTCCACAGATGTTCTAGCAGTGAATGGTTGCCCAAGGCAGAAGCTTTGATGCTTAAGTGATGGAATGTTTATCTTAAAAACTAGAAATTAAGCAACTAAAATGCGTAGGCGCCTTTTCCAAGTGTTCTTTCTTAACACAGTTCATTGGCTTATGTGACTTGTAACTACATTATTAGTTTTCCTTTAAAAATGGATTTGCTGTACGTAGTAAAGCACTTCCACAAAAATAAAAGTAAAGCCTTTCCAATAAAATTCCTCAATAAAAGACCGAGTTTCAGTAACGTTTCACTCTTTAGCGATAACTACTTTTAAACTGATTCTACAACATTCTGAATCCTCTATGAAGATGCCTAACTCTGCAGGATTAATCACTGAGCTCCTTTTACCTTATTATATAACAAACAGCTCTCTTGTAGTGCTTTGAAATGTAATATGGGCAGGAGTATGTGTCATCTGGTTGTAAATCAGAAGCATTATTTGCCTGCTTACTTGGTTCTTTCACAGAGCTCATAATCTTTTGTTTCTAAGCATGTGGTTTGATCAATACTTTTGCCAAAGCTTCTAATGAGAAGTAATTCTTCATTTGAGGTGCTGCAACAGAGAAAAGTTGCAATGATTTATGATAATCAAACACAATTAAGTTTCTTACAAAATTTTTATGCATCTTGCACACATTTTCTTTTTTTTAGTGAGGAAACTTTCTTCTAAGGTATTTTCCAGAGAAATTTCAGGTTACTAGCCAAATAATTTGGAAAATTATTAGCTGCTGATTCAGATCATATGTATTAATACTCATGTTGAACTGCAGAAAGAGCTGCTCGTGTGTGTAAGAAAGGATCAGAACATGTCATCATCTCTGTTGAAACAAGCTCACATTTAATCATCAAGTTCCTGGTAAAACATATGCATGTTTAGAAAGGAAGTTTATATAATTATCTCATTTTCTAATTTCAATAATAAAATAATTGAGTTGTGTAGATGCCTATCAGTGGAAAACTGTTGGAAATAGTAGGTCTGTAATTATGCATAGAAACCTTAGCTTTGCATGCTGATGAAACCTGTGTATTCTCTGAACTTCTTCCTTGGTGAAACAGTTGCTTTCTATTAGCTTCTGTTACGATGCTTCCAGGTAGTGATTTCATTTTCTCTGGGAGGTAAAAAAAAAAAAGAAAAAGCCATATCAAAACCTTTTGCAGGTTTCCCTTTAGCTCTGGAAGCAGAAGCAGTTGACTTGTAAAGAAAACACTTGTACCTAAGCAAGTAAACATTTGAGGGCTCCAGGTAGGTCAGTTGTTGCCTTTGCTTGTAGGGCTGGAAATGACAGTTATGGTAGTGACATATTTCAGATATTGATACATCAGGCAAGGAGGATAAGGCATTCTTCAGAGTATCTGGTTCTTTGGATGGATGGACACACAGATGGAGAAGTTCTGAGTGACTGAACATTACTGAGGTTATTCAGCAAGCTGGCACAAATTTGTTTCTCTGCTAGGAAGCTGCAGTAGAGCTATAAGCCATTACAACAGAAAACCTGGAACTAAAAGGACAGAAGGTAATAGGGGAATACAAGGAAAACTATATTAATTAATATTATTTTTAGAAGAGTAACTTTTAAATTAAAATCTCAACTAGTTATAGAGTAATTTTGCAGATTAAGAAAAAGCAAGAAAGAGTATAGAAGCACATTATTCCATTTGCAATCCAAATAAAGTACATAAAATGTTCTTCTGCAACTTATGATACTTTTAGAAGTTTGGACTCTCATCCTACAAACACAAATTGTTACAGTGAGAGCAACTGAATTATATTTAAATAAATGAAATGTTCCATTACTGATCATCGGATAACACACAGAATTACCCATGTGAAGACGGGCATCCACTGCTTCGAATGGTGTTAGCATATCCCTCCCACCCCTTCTGCCTTACCAGTTTATAATTTCCCTGATTTCTCTCAACTTTTGGTTTTGTACTTGAGTTGTATTATTTAGCATTGTCAATAGCTGAGGCTGGCAAGTGGTGTGTACCTGATAATGTGTGCTGCAATTTCTTTTATGTTTTGCAGTAATTGTAAGCATAGAATAAAACTGTTTATTTCAGCATGTATAGCAACAGTCACAAGCGTTGGGTTTAATTTTAGATTTTTGTCTATCGTCAATAGAAAGAGGAGAATACTCTGTGGTTGTTAACCTCTACTGAGGATGGAAGGAGCCAAGAACTCCCATAACTCCACTTAACAAACATTCCCATGAATTTCTTTGCTTTTGCAGCACATAGTGTGACTGTGGGAAAAAAGTGTTGTATTTCTATACCAGCTGCAAGCTCATCACTTCACTGTGGAGTATTCTATACATTCATTGTCCATGAAGGATGCTGTTTGTTGTCATGTTTGACTCTTAAGACTTTTTACAAGGTCCTTTAAGGCATAATTCCAGTTGGAATAACTTTAAGGTTATTCTGTCCTTAAGGCGGAAGTAGTAAGACTCTCCACTATTCCACTGAAGCACATGTAATGTAGAGGAAGACAGTGTTTCCAGTGAACTAAATTCTTCAGTGTGGAAGGAAGAGAGAGTCCCAGTGAGCAGACTTTTGCTCATTTACTCCCTGCAGAGAAATGACATTTGTTCTCTACAGCATTTTCTCTTGAGAGGACCAGTTATTGGCTTATGTCACAAGCAGTCTACCGTTCCTCAGTGATATATTCCTTAAGGCATACATGGATCACTTTCAATACTCAGTGATCCAAATTCAACTCTTATTGATTGTGGGACTGTGCTGTGGTTGGGAGAACAGAAATTGTTCCTGTGTATGTGTTAAAGTTCATCTGGTTTTCTTTCCAACACGGTGCCGCTAGGTGTTGCTCCCACTGTGCTGTGTGTGTATGTACATCCATATGTGTACATGGATAAAAGGCTTCAGTGGTCTTTTACTATTAATTAACTGGGCCTAATTCTACCCAGCCCCCTGCCAGATAGACTTGCAGGTCTGTCTAGAGAATCAGAATAGCAGAGATTTCCCTTATTCCTTTATCTACTGTGGGTTGTCTGAGGGTAGCTAGCCAACAATCTATATAAATAGACAGTATTGCTGACTTTTTTGTTGCTCAGAGGCTGATCAGAGTAACCAAAGTCAAGATATGCTGAGGGAGAAAATATTGCCACTAGAAAGCGCTCTAAAATTTAATGGAAAGCATATGAGTATCTCCCCACATCCCATGTGTGTCCATTACTGGAGTTCACTGGTGACATTAATTGCTTAATGACTATTTTTTTTCTCTTAGAATAAAACTTATATTCTTTCTTGTATGGAAAGTTTTATCTGCTGCTTTACTTGGCTTTTTGAAGGGAAAATAAGAAATTATCTATATAAAATAGTAAAATAATTAAATGCTCTGGCACCTGTTGGCTTGAGCTGTCCAGCTGAATGTCAAGAATACTTATGGTATGATACAGTCAGCTACAACCCAGCGTTGACTTGAACTAGCATTTTTGTTGTTGAGGTACTTCAGTATTGCAATACAGTTTTGCCAGGGTTGAATACAAGGAGGGTAAAAACCCTACCCTAACATTTGAAAGCAATCTCAGTCAAAGACTGGGGAGTTAACCCCCTTACGAACTTACTCCGGCCTGGACTCATGGCTTTTTTAGCCTTCCTGGTTAAATACATTAAGCCAACTGTTCTGATGCTTTACACAGTACATTAAACAACTTAATCATACTGTCCTCTCTTGCATTAATAAATTTAGCATTTGTATTCCTGAAGCAGCTGTTTTCTTCTCTTGCTCTATTTTGGTTCTTCTTCAGAATACAAATTCCAGCTCATTTCCATTTTTTCCAGACCTTACAGTTTAAAACTTTCGTTTTCCTGTTTGGGTTTTTTAACCTGCTAGACCAAAAATTGAGTGCTTTGAGGACCACTGCTATACTTTTCTAATAAATATTCCCTTTGTTGCTAAATAGTTTACAGTATTCTTGAGCATCCTTCTGGAAGTGGAGGGTATTCAGGGACAATACATTTGAGACAGAAGAGCTTGTTCCTTTTCTTGAATTTTACTCAGTTATTTGCTTTCATGCAGAACTTACCTGCCATGTTTGCATAGGTATGTACTCTGGATGCACCTCTGTTTTTACACATCAAAGAATGACTATAGAGGTGAAACTTTCAAGATGGAAAATAATAGGGCCTACCCTTTGTCCTTTGGAAAAACTCAGAGCTGCCCTGAATTCGGCAGTTTCAAGTGTTGAGCATAGTCACAGATACTGATCAATCCCACCCACAGCCGCAGAACTCACTACCATACAGCGAAGTCTGCTTCTCTTTCAAATCTGAAAGGACTGATTAAAGAAGAAAAGTTTAAATCTCAGGCTTAGATCAAACAATCTAAGCTTAATATTGTTTATCAGGACTTTTTTTTTTAAACTCTGGACTTGTAAAGGCTATTGGGGCAGTGGTTACAGTGTGCAGGAAGCTGGGAGGTGGCACAGACAAGACAGCTGACCCCGAGTGACCAAAGGCTATCCTATAACACATGATGTCATGTTAAGCAATAAAAGCTTTGGGTAAGGAAGAGGAAGCAGGGACATCCAGAGTTCTGGCATTTGCCTTCCCAGCTATTACATGTGATGAAGACTTGTTTGCAGAACAGTGTTTGGTAAGTCTCACCTGATCCACCTGAAAAGGCTGCTGCAAGGATCCTTGTGATAAACTCCTGCTGCCACCCAGACAGCAGCCAACCATTCTGCGAAAGAGATTGGATTTCCCCATGTGTTACTGTATGTCAGATGATAATTAGTTTTATTATTATTATTACTTACACAAACTGTCTCTCTGCATAGTAAGGGAGAAGTGTAGGATGAAGCTCAGCAGCCATGTCACAAGTTAGACTCGTTTTGCAGTACTCATTTGCTTTAACCAGTAGAAGTAGACAGCTGACTGAACTAAGATTTTGTATTTCTTCTATGCACACTACAGTGAACATTACATGGCGGTGGCTGGAAGTGCAGTACATTTGAAAACAGGAGAGAGCAATTTAGAAAGAATTGCTTGTAGCTTTTTGTTTTAAACAGAGCCTTCTTGGGAGCTTTGCATACTGTTGTCAGGCCAAAACATCATTTTAACGCTGTAGGAATTAACGCAACATGCTCCACACAAAGACTCAAGGAAGCTGTCTAAAGTTCTAACATTAGTAATGCTTGAGAAAAAACTTCTGCAAACACTGCAGGATGCTGCAAATTGCAGCACTGGAATCTATTTTATTTTAGCTGACTACCATCTAGTGCTCTCCTGTTATTTTTCCTCAGATCCTGCCTTTGTGTGTCTCACAAAGGAAAGCGTATGTTTTGTTTTATTGCCTTTACTGTGGCAGCAAACATGCAGAATAAGAATGACTGATGTTCTGTGAGATTTCTTATCTTTCATGATACGATTTCTTTAACAGCCATTCTTACTCTTCTCCCTACATATTTTTGGTGCTGAATGCAATTCATCATGTTGTTTTTCTTAATGCCATTCTCTGTGTTTTCTATTTTTCTGGCCTAAAGGACAGCAAAGTTGTTGTAATAGTCATTGCTAAGGAAGGCAAAATGAGAGCTCTAATTATTGTTAATACAGAGATATTTTATCACAGCAGATATTAATAAAACTTTAATAGAAAATTACATTTTATCAGGTCATTATCTAGGAAAGCCTTGGGTCTGAGGGTCTCTCTCCCCTTCAACCCCTCTGTTTCCCCCCTTGGAACCCAACCCTCCCCCTCCAAAAATAGAAGGGCACATGCCTGACAGAGAAGAGATTGTAGGGGTTTTGATGCTGTTAACTGGACAACTCTAACACCTCTGTCAAGCTTACAATAAACAACTTCATAACTGTAATCTCACAGGAAATGTTAGTGTGTTGCACTGAATTTTGCTGTTGATACAAAGGCAAAGACATTAAAATTGTATTATACTACTTATGGATCATACTTTTAATAGGACTGAATTGACGTAGAGATTGTTACAGAAGGAGAGTGACAGTGTTTACACTGAGGAGGTTAAAAAGCCCAACTTCCAATTGTAAAGCTGCTTTACTGCTTTAGGAGGTCACTACCTATATACAGAAGACACAGCAAAGGGTGGCAATGAAAAGGAATGAGTTGAAGTGATTTTATAGAAGT
The DNA here is from genome assembly GCA_013400835.1 of Zapornia atra. NCBI lineage: Eukaryota > Metazoa > Chordata > Aves > Gruiformes > Rallidae > Zapornia > Zapornia atra. The sequence continues at coordinate 54,475 of VZTU01008972.1, forward strand.
CACACAGCAGGTCAGCGGCAGAGCGAGGAATAAATTTCAAGTCTCACGAGTCCCAGCCCAATGTCTTTGCAGCAAATTCTGCTGTTCTAGAAATCTCATTACTTACTGAACAGACAAGAAGAATGTAAAAGTTGGGTTACACACACTGAGCCAGTTGGCAATCACTGGGCTCTGCTTGAAAAAAAATAACACTGGATTAAATCTAATTAGCTTTCATCTATCTCTGATTACAAAAAAAAAAAATCCATGAAAGAAGAAATGTCATCTGTACTAGCAGTTTATGATCTGTTCTGAAATAAAAACATCTGGAATCTAAAGTCATAAGAGAGTAGTAAGCTCTCACTGCCCGAGACAGCAATAGAAATGTATCAAAGATGTTAAAGGGCTGGGTTGGGAGGGGTGATTCTGCTTGCTTCTCTGCTGAGAAGATGTGTGATTCTGCACGTCTCCTTGTTCTCTAGATTTGGGGAGTGTTGGTCTTTTTAAAATTTGGTAATATTTCTTATTATGGTTATTTTTTTTAAACTGAAATCAGCTCTTTCCACCTGATTTTTTTAAACTTTGTTTCAAAAACTGACTATCATATATTCTAATATTTTTTAAAATTTTTCCCAATTTTTGTTTCCTTCACTGCCTGTAAAATACTAGGAGTGTGGTCTTTTTGTTTGCTTAACCAATACTTAGAAACAAAAAAAGTGACTTGCGATTATATTTTGCAAAGAACACTTTAAAGTTATAGAGGGTGTTGAAATTGTGTCACTCCTTAATTATTCAAAAATCACACCCAGGCTCACTAAAATAACTTTAAAAAATCAACTAAAATTATTGTTCCTTTTTACAGACTTGCAGCACCTATTGGAAGGCACAGCAGATGGAAAAGCTTTCATCAGAAGTGTGTGCTTGGAGAAAAGATCTGGCCCGGGCTGGATAGATTAAGGGTCTAATACAAAATGTGGAAAAGCTTGTCTCAGTTTCATTAATGCCATCTCCTCACTTTGTTCCCTCCCTGAAGGCCAATCGGGAAGTGTAGATAGACAACTGCAAAGTAATTTGCAGCTGGCTGACAGTCTGTAGAAAAAAATGTCTTGAATATCTAGTTTATAAGGGAAAAATAATTTTAAAATCACTTCACTGGACCGCCAAGATCAGGGGACGTTTCACAAACAGATGAGGCTAAAAATACTCAACCATAGCTTAGACAACTCAAAAATGATGACTTTCCTAATTGGAATCAAGACACCTGAATTTTCTATCATATGAGCCATGTAAGGCTCTTTTTTTTTTTTTTTTTTAAGGAATAGCTTTCCCATGTACTAGTGTATCTGAGGATCCTTATGGCATAGGTATTTTGATGGATACATTAAACAGCTTGAATAAAAGAAGATGGAGAATATTCATTCTAGTGAGGTTAGAGATGGCCCCAACCATCCACAAAGCGTGGATGAAAAGGAACAGTTTTAATAAAGCATGGTTTAATAGCCAAAGAAATCTCTGACGTTTCCCTTCTGAGTACTGTGGTGAACTGTGTTGACAGGTGAGGATGAAAACCGGGTTGCTGCTTGATAACCATAATTATTGGTGGTAACAGACATGACCAGTCTACCAGTCTGTTATTTCTTGCTTTGTAATGCTGTCACGTATCTGAAGTGCAGCAATGTTAACACGAGGAAGATGGCTCGCATTGATTTGAGATGTCAGTTTAAATTCAGATACTTCCTACATTACAAAACTGCACACAAATGCACAGACATGAAAACTGTTAAAATTTATCACCAGGAATGCTATAGATGATTATATTTGTCACCTGGTGCAGAACATACCTGTGAAACAGGAATTATCATCTAAATGACTAAAACTCCCACCGAGATGATGGAATGTATTTATTAAGTAACTGACAAGCTGATAACAAAGACTGATATAACTAACTCCAGCTTTGTCAGTTTAAAATAACACTACTACACAAAGATCATAAATGAACATAAGCCTTAACTATTGTACTAGGGGCGTGTGGCAAGGTTTTGGTAGGTAGCTAGGGGTGGTGCAGGAGAGGGCTTTGTGGGAGGAGGCCAGGGTTGCCTGTGCCAGCTGACTGCAAGGCACCCATCACAGATCCAGATCCTTGCTGAGCCCATCAGCAAGGGGGTGGTGCTCTGGGAAAGCAGGACAGGCCAGAGAGCAGGAGGGAGAGGAGGGGACAAAAAGAGGGAGAAGTAACAGAGGGGGGAATCCTTATGTTGGAGAAGGGAGGGGCAGCTCTGTGGTACAGGAGCAGAAGGCCCTGCTGCAGCCCTTGCAAGGACCCTTTGCTGGAGTAGGTGGATATTTCCTGCAGGAACAACAGTTTCTGGACAATCCCTGCTGGAGCCAAGGAAAGATGAGGAGGAAGAAGTGGCAGAGAGAGACCCTTGTACATTGCCTACAAGCTCCTATCCCACCAGTGCCACTCATGCGGAGGGTGGCGGTAAAAGATCTGGGGGCTGAAGCCTGAGGAGGGATGGTGAGGGGGGAGGAAAGGTCTGTTAGTGTTTGTGTTTTCTTACTACCTGAATGTATTTGAATTTGCAATAGACAAAGCTGGTTTTCTCCAGCTGTCGTCTGGTTTGCCTGCAACAGTAACTTCTAAGTAACTTCCCTATCTTTATTTCTACTCATGAGCTTTTTTTGTGTCTTATTTCCACCCTGGTCCTGCTGAGGGGTGAGAAGCAGCTAGGTGGGAGTCTGGCTGTTAGCTGGGGCTGACCCACCTCAGCTACAGACCAGTGGCCAGGGACTGTGAAAGGGCTGGAGTGATGAATGCCTGAAAGGGAGATCTTCCCAACAAATAATCACACAAGTGTAGCAATCACAAAAGGTTTTCTGCATTACTGTAAAAAGAGTTAAAATATTGATTTGTTGAGCCATTAGTACATTACTTCATTCTGTGCCAACACCAAATGCTTATCAAAAGAAAGGTATTAAAGGTACAATAGAAGTTCTCTCCAAAGAAATGATGCAGAACAGACACCTCTTTAGGATCATGTCTGCAAGGACAGGTGCAGCCATTTCCACCTGATGACCCTGATGCTAGTGCTGTAGTCTTTCCCAAGTACTCTGTACTCAGGGAATTCCCCATTTCACTCCCTTCTTACAGTCCACAAATAGTACCACCATATATACTAAACAATGTAATTGTTATGCTTCAAATCTCTAAATTTGTTTAACTCACTGCAATCATAAATTGCTGTTCTTGAGGAATACATTCTGAGGGGCCTAGCTTTGTGCTTTTGAAAAGCAAATGAATTAATAAAACATTCATAGCTTTTTCCTTTATAGTCCCAGTGCAGTGAAATGTCATCCTCTGTGGTGTGGCACAGCTATGTACAATGAATACTGTGCACAGGAAAAGGTGATGTCTGAAATGCCTACCGACCTGCCAGAAGAACGGTCTGGGTAGATCCTGAATCACCTAAAACCATCTTGTTTGAAGAAGTGGGACACTGAAACAAGTATTGCAAGATGATAAAGCTTGTTGGTATTTTTTGTGAGAGAACGTGGTGGCAGATGTGTTTAAATTAAAATTAACAATCTAGATTCTGTCAGTATTACTAATAACTTTTGTCTCAAGAATCATGTGCTACTCAGAAGGAAATCAATGTTGAATTTGAGTGATCTCGACTTGTGTTGGATTAGGCAGATTTAAGATTGAGAAAAGTAAACTTCAGGTACTCCTAAATTATGAATTGTATTGACAGTTAACCTCTGTAGATTGCTCACTGGTCCAAGAACAACCAACTCAGCCTTGTAATAATAAAGGTAAAGAAAACCTCTTCAAGTTTTGCCTCATTCAGTTTTAGTATCTTTAGGTATCCCAGTCATTTATGTCCTAATGTGAAGCCACTCAGAAAAAAGTAATCTAAGGAATATTAATGAATCAAAATATCTAGTATGGAATAACTTGTGTCCAGGCCTGTTGTGTCCAGGAGGAGATACTGCCATGTATAACTTTCTGTTTGGAAGAATTACATCAGATTGGAATACAAAGAAACTGAAATAGGAAACTCACAATTAATTGATCTATTATGATGTCAGACATTATAAAAATGTCATGAGGAAACATGAAAAGGTGTTTTGTTGTTGGTTTTGTTTCTTGGTTGATTGGATGATGTGTTATATTGGTGATGCAGGAAACCTTTCAGGCTCTGTGTTGGTAATCCTTATGCAGAAATTCTTCCTCAAATGTAACAAATATGATGTGTTGCCAGGCTCCTGAGGAGACTCTGTTTATTTTAGTGATGCTATAGGTATATGTAATGCCTTCTATCCAGAGACTGTACTTTTATGATTTTTTTTTTTTAGGTTTTTTTTGTATTTATATAGCCAGATATTACTTTCCTCTGGTGAATGATGCAAGCTGTGTAACATGGAGCTTAAAGCCGAGTGGAGGTTACTGGTGTGAGCTAGTGGCACAGTTTCCACACTGCCTTACTGCCAAGGAAATTTCCTGCAGTAGCAAAGGCTGAGCCCTGGGAGGTCACTGCTGTCACTAAGTATGATGTCTGGATGCCCCATTACAGTGAGAAAGGTGGCATTCAAAGACAGGGAAAAAGTCTGGAGCATGTTCTTTTGTTTACTCAATTGTGAAGAAACTCCTTAACTTTAAAGAAACAGGAAATTAAAACCAGCTCAGTTTTACCAGTTTTTCTACACACATCTTTAACTGTGTAAGGCATGGTGCAAATTTAAGAATACAAATAGGTTTTGACTGAAACTACTGTGGTTTTTTTCAGTAATTTATTCCTACTGCTATTAGGAAAGGAGTCCAGATATAGTTTGCTGTTTTCTTGTTTCTATTGTAGGAATTGCTCAATCAAGCACTTTGCATATACACAGAGACCTGGCATATCAAAAAGATGACTTCTGTTTTTAACATGGGACTTGTATTAAGTCTTTTGTCAAAACTTCTGAAACTAATTAGATGGAAGCATTTATCAAGATACCTAATTTGAATATCTTTCAAAGTAAAACAAGAAAATGCCAATTTCCTAACATTGTGTGCAAGCTGCCGCGTTACGAATGCAAAGTGAGTGTTTTTGATAGGTATCAAACACTTCAACTGATTGACAAAATATGTCTGAGTAACGGAAGTATAGCACAACTCTAGGTGCATGCAGCCCCTATATATATATATATACACACACACACATACCCCTGGGGATACTTTACAAGTAATCCTTAGCCAGCAGTTAAAAACAAAGATCAGAAAAAAGCTTATTGCTGAAAATAAAACTAAGATTCCAGAAAAATAATGGTTGATCAGTAGTGCTGGGAGTTTGTAGGTGTGTAATCATATATACACACACTCATACACTGATGTCTGAAATAAAAGTTAAAGGCAAACTGTTGCTATTGTAGTTGGCCAGGAGTTTTTCTAAGATTAGTTTCATTAGAAAGTGGCAATTTATGAAAAGGTTTTAAGAAAAGGTCAGTTTCTGATAAAGCTTCTGAAGGAAAGTTATTTCAAGTCCATCAAGAATACCTGGTAATGAGAGACCTAACTGGATGGTTCTTGTGGCATTTCATTAAGGGGTGAGAGAAGCAAGATCTTAGGTCTGATTTAGTGACTATTCCTGCCTTCTCCCTCAGAAAACTTGTAGTTAGCAGAAATCCAGAAAATGAGTAAGAAAAAAATAAATTTCTGCATAGAGACTGTGCATCAATTCTTGTACTTGTGGTCATGGTTTTACACGAGTATAAGACCTCCAAACAGTATCTCCCTCACTTTTTATCACTACCTCAATTAGTTATTTTACAGCACTTTTTATTTTTAATACCATCATCAAAAGTGATAATTTAATGAATGAATAAATTACCCAGTGAGGTCAAGGATCGCTGGACTCCAAAATAGCTATACTTTTAAGTCTTAGGTGTGAGTCTACTTTTACATTAAATGTAAAATGCCTTCCTTTCCCCTTTCATTCTGTCCAAGCAGATTTACTCTGTACATGCTGAAGTTTTGATTTCTGAGTGTTCTCAAGTTTTCCATGTGGAATGAAAAGCAAAACCCATTCATTGCCTCTGTGTTTTACTATAAAAATCCTATTTGGGACTGGAGAGAGTGAATTAAGAATGCAGTCAAAGTCAAGTGCCAGCACAGAGTGGCTCATTATTCCACTGCAGCAATGAACTATTCTCTTAGGCAAGAGGCAAATAATAGATTCAGCTATAGATTTTTCTCCTCTTTCATCTTTCTTAGATGTCTTTATTTTCACAGGGAATCATCTAATGCCTTTACACTGATAAAAGTCAAAGCAAAGATACTGGTTAAACAGCTTGGTGGTGGTTGAAAGGGCCTACTATAGTTTGCCAGCATCTGAATTTCTCAGGTGTCTCTATATATTTGATTTCTGCCTTTAGCAGATGTTTCAAGTTAGAGACAGGCCTTGGCTTGTGTAAGTTAGAACTGAGTTGTAACTAGTAGTTGGGATACATAAGTGTTCAAATAAACATAACACCCAATTTTGAGGTCATTATTATATTCCACTTAGCTTTCAAATTACAGAACTATAGTCTCATTTATATGCACCACAGTTAACAGTACTCCAGCTTTTGCTAGAGACAAGAGGATGTCCTTATATAAAGAAATCAGAAAGTTATCTTGCTGAAGAAGCAACGAATTGAACCAGCTTTACAGTGTAATTGTCATTCTGCACATCAGAAGGACAAAGTGTTGATTTGGAATACTTTGGTAGAGGTCTTGGAATATTACTTTTAAAAGTAAAATTACTTTTAAAATGTCAGTTTAACAGTAACAAAAAGGTTCAAATGCAGGTGCCAAAAAATCATCTGGTGGCCATAGAAGTTAGTGAAAATGTATCAAAACCAAAGTAGGTCTTTAGCCCTGGTATGAACAATTATGAATATGTAACATATTGGTGCCAAAACTTTAGTGAATGGCAACACACAGTTACATAGTTTTGATAGTAAATACTATCAAAAAAGGTGTTGGATAGCTATAGATGCTCATAGACATGTAGCTGATAGATGGATGCAGTTTCTTTGGGGTATCTTTTTAGGTGGGTGGTTTTTTTCTTTAGAGATGAGCTTATAAGGTTTTTTAATTCTTTACAGCTGCTGGTTTGTTCGTTCTTTCTATCTCTCCTGTATGTCATGGAACTCCCAAACTCAAATAGAATATGAAAGAAATGTAAGCATGTGCCTCATATCTATGTAACTGGATAGTTGTAAAGGATTTTAAAGACCTACATTTATATTCTTTGAATATGCAAATGATTGAGACACTAAATACATCAAGTTAGTCTTTATAACCTTTCTCCTTCTCAAAAAAACCCCCAAACAAACAAATCATCAAACAAGAAAGCCTTTTATAGTGAAGTGGACTTGGGCTGCGGTGAGTACTAGCAAGTGTTCCTGACTGCCACAGCACGTTTATAACTAAACTGACAGCGTGCATTCTCTAAACATCCAGCAGTGCCAGGTTTATCATGTCCTGCTTCTTGATGTTTGTAAATTAGTCTTGCTCTTCTCTCATAAAAATCCTTGTAGCAGAACCGAGTATTCAGCAGTTCTGTGACAGGAGATGCTATTGTTTTGGAAGCACAAATATTTTTCTTCAAATGATCTTGTTGACAAGAGGAAAACCATGCTGGAGTCACTCAGAGTGTTTCCTGCTACCTGACAAACACCCCTACTCTATCACTTGCCATTTTAGTACACCGAGCTTTTGTGGAGCAAAGAATGGTATAAACTGACATCTCAATGCCACCTCACACCGTTTTATCTCAAAAATATTGAAGTACAGGCCAGTTCTTCAAAGCAATTCCAGATGTGTTGAAAGGCTCAAAAATTAGCTTTTCTCCCAATTTCAACCAACCTTTGGGTTGACCTTCTCACCTTAAGGGCTTAAAATGCCTCAAACTGTTGGTATAAGTTTTCTATTACAGAGATGATAAAAATAAGGATCCCCATATGTGTTGTTTAAGATTTAAGCTTTATCCCTCTGAATGAGATTAAACTAAAATCAAATTGACATTGTTGCTTTAGTTTTAAGTGCTCTGCTACTGTAGTTGTGTTATGAAGCATTACAGTTTCAGACCAGAAAGAAAACAGTATTCTAAGAGTATTCAATTCTATTTGCTTTCACAAAGAGAAACAGATGGAGAGCAGCAGAATTTCTATCTTCTACTTTTAATTGAAAAAGCCCAAACTATTTTATACTGTGTTGAAACTTTATGGGAGTGTACATCCAACACCAGTGACCGAAATACAACTGAAATTCAGGCAGTGGTTTTCCTGTCCCCCTTTCAGCAGTCCTTTCTCAAACGTATAGCTGGCAGTCATACCAGCATGCAACAAGAAGAAATGCCTATGATTCCATAAATGGCAACAAAAATAATCCAAATCCAAGTCCCTAACACCCCCGCCCCCAAGTCCCACATGTTTCTGCAGTGCAGCTAGAAGCCCACATCCCAGCTGCAGCAGTCAGACTTCTTACAAAGCTGCACAGAGAGGAGAAGGGGATGGAGTGGTATTTTTTGCTTTGAAGAGCAGGACTTTTAATAAAAAGTTAGACATTATTCTACAATTTTCTCCCTTATTTTAATGTAGTGTTGTTTTCCAATATTCAAAAGAAAAGCTATTGGAAGCTCTGCACTTTCCATGGAAAGTACAGCAGTAATGCTCTTGAGTATAGATCCTGATTAAACAGTGGTGAGCCTTGCTGTCAGTAGCCTATTTGCTAACCACTCTTCAGAGACAAACAGGGATTTTACATCTGTGCTTCTCTAAAAGCAGTTAGTGACATGTGAAAAGATTTGATTTGTAAATGTCTAAGGCAATAGACTTCATCTTTATAGCAAGCAGAGAAAGGAAGCATGAAGCAGTGAATTGCACAGCTGCCTAGAGAAGAACCACATTCTTTTCCAAGATCACCATTTATCAGACGGATGAAACAGGAATATTTCTGTGAGAATTGTCTCAATAGCAGTACAGAATATATACACACACACACTCCCTCCTCAAGCATGTGCAGTTTTAATGAGTTTCCACCTGCCAACAAAACCTGAAGCTTTGCAGACTCCCTTGCTCCCCACTACACCTTTATTTCCACTTGTTAAAATCTTACCATTCTAACTTTATATAGTGGGCTGAATCCACTGTATAAAGAATCAATCAATAATAACTTTTTTTTTTTAAAAGAAAAAACACTAATCCCACTTTGTTCTTACTAAGAAGCAGTAATCGTCAGCAATCACTATTTTTAGGGCATGGATGTCTAAAAATTCGTATAGGTAAAGCTTTCAATGTCAGGGAATGTGTGATGTGAGCTATGTGGTAAAGGGCAACTACGCCATAACATGCACAAAGTCACAGCAATTTTGAGATATCTGCAGATTCAAACAATAAAACCTGAGATAAAGAATCACTGGGGAAGTATTTATATTTAATAAATTTGCATATTAGGACAGTGGGAACATGTTCTTCGTAGGACACATCTGTTATTAGCTGTGAAGATACTTTAAGGCATTAAGATGTAACTTAATCCTGCAGATGCATCCAGTGCACACCAATAATGGCACAGGTACCACACTTTCCAGTTCTAAGAAGTTCAGGCATTGGGGTAGGTAAGAACTTTATTTTTAGAAATGGCAATGGATTTCAATTTACATTTCAGTCAGTCACTTGCAGCCTATATTGAAGTCACTTATAGAAAACAACAAAGGAAATAAAATTATATACAGAGTAGTGTTAATAATTTAAAAAATATTTTAGTGACTAACACTGAAAAATGTATAAAACTTTAAACTGAGCTAGATAAAGAAGATAACATCTTCCTTTAATAAACCCTTCTTCGATATTGATTGCTATTTCTCTTAGAAGAGTTTTGCTAGCTGTCTTAAAGAACCTGTCCTTTGAGCATAAAACCAGTAGAGACCAATTAAAACAGAGAACGTTCTCCAGTAGCTTACATTGAACAGCCAGGACTAAAATATTTTTAGTGCAGTGGGAAGCCAGAGCATTCTGGAAATTGCATACACTGATCTTTTTACAGATAAATGGGCAGGAGGCTCAGAAGAACCAGAATTTATTTGAAAAATTGCTTTTTATATGCAGTAATGAAATATGCAAATATATAAAATCTTTCCCTATCCCATGTTTAAATAATCTGAAACAACTCTCCATATATTTCTTTAGATTTTAAGTCAATTTTAATTAAATGTTTCGCTTCTCAAGAAATCATGAGAGACCTCTCAAAACTTCAACCAAATATTTGAAGATGAACTTCACAGAAATACAAAAATTAACCTTGCACAAGTTACTGTTTCTTTTAAAGAAGAAAGTTTTTTATTTTAAAGATTCTAGGTAAACTAATAAATGAATCTTAGATTATGGAATTGCACATAAAGTCCAAATTGTTTGGCAGAGAGTCACCTGGTAGGATGGTAAGAATCAGAAATACTGATTGTTTGAAGCATCCTCCATAATATGTTTGGACAAAAGTGGAAAAGTTGTTGGGGTTATTTTAAAGGATATCATAAGTATTATCAGTATTTAGGTCTGCTATTGTTCATCAAGGCTCCAGTATCCATTTCTGTGCTTTTGAGGGCTCAGTCAGTATAAACACTGGGCAATGAATATTGTCTCTGCTCTGTTTACTTTAAAATTTGAAGAGGTTTAAGGAACTTATAGTTTGACTCTCACTGAAGAAACACAGCTAGGCATTGGATGCTAATAAGTCAATGCTTTTGGTAGCAGCAAAATAGTAAAACAGGTCACCATCTCTCTGGCACAGTCAATGTTGGCAGTCTGACACTTTTAGCAGCTAATTTGTGTACTTTTGTCCAGCTCTAAATCCAGACTCCAGAAGATAATGCTAATAAATTCTTTTTCCTATTTCCAAAAGTTGATTCTTTCTACTATGTTCTTTCCTGATCTTTATTCAGCCCTTCCTAATCTTTATTCTGTCAACTGCAGTCTGAAAGTCTCCTGGGTCCCCTGCTTCCCCTTCCTGAAACTTCAGAATCCTCTCAGCCCTTTTTTACTCACCTTCATATCTGCAGTCCTGTTGAATTCTCAACCTTTAACTTCCATTTCTAAACTTTCTGCAGTTACTCTCCTCCATTGCACCCTATTTCTCAAGAGCCCAGTCAACTGCCAGTGCAAAAAAAATATGTTATTTTTTCCTATCACACTGAGGTCTTGAGGTATGTCTACACATCGCAAAAGGTCCTCTTATCTCACCGCTTCCGTTGTGTCAGCAAATGCCATGAAATCTAAGCAATCTAAGCAAGCTTTCCATCTTCATCAGGCACTGTTTCACGTCCTTTTCTGCTGTTCAGCTCTAAAACTAATGTTCCCAGACCAAGGTCGCACTAGCTGTTGGATTTTTTAGGCTTCCATCCCTTACACATAGATCCTGCCCAATTCCTGAATTCATTGCCATCCCTTTCTTTTTTCCATAGTGTCAGCAGGGGTTTACCAAGAACACAAAGTCCCAGTTCTAACCAAAAGCCCTTTCTCTGCACCCCTCCTTCCACCTCTAAGCATCATGAAGCAGCTGTTGTACTCCAGTCCTTTCACTTTCAAAAGCAGTGGCAGTTGGTGCATGCTCAGTTAGTCTGAAGAGGTGGTTCATTAAGAGTCTGGACATGTAGATGCTGTGTGACAACAGACAATATCCAGTCTGCTCAGGCCAAAAAAACAAGTTGTGAAGGGCTTGCCTCCAATAACAATGTACCATTCCAAGAATTAAATGGAATTCTTAGTCTTGTGACATAGAAAATGTGGGTAGGTTTTTGTAGGGTCAGCAAAGGCACATTAATGCCAAAGGCCCTATCAAATTAAGTTTCTGCACCAAAGCCTGAGTTTTCTATAAAGCAAAGTCTCAAGGGAATGAAGGGAAAATAAAATCCAAACTAAAAAAAAAACCCAACAAAACAACACTATGCTACTTCCTTAGGTGAACACTGAGAAAATTGCGACTACTTTGGCTGAAAAAATAAAATAAAAATNCGACTACTTTGGCTGAAAAAATAAAATAAAAATATTAAAGGGAATATATATGTCTCTGTGTGTACAAAAATATCTAGAAAAGCCCTTCTGATTGAAAAGTTCACATAGCTGCCTGGCAAAGATATGAGCTAGTGAGAACTACGTTACTAAAAAAAGTATCAGA